>JAUCBJ010007675.1:0-44076 GCA_032718475.1 Nemertoderma westbladi
ACTAGCGTAGCAACTCAATGTGCTGCTTCAATGTAGCAGGTCGATTATAGTAGTGCTAGTAGTAGTATGGCTATCGAAAGAGGGGCCTTATGGTCGCCCCCGGATCCGTCTGACTGTTTACTTTGCATTTTCGATTTATCTAATAATTAATAGACCTACTGCAGCTTACAGATTACATATGAATATATATTACAACTTATTAACCCTCGAATATTGTTTTTGGTACCTTCCACCCCCAGAAAAGGGGGTGGGAGTAAACTTACGACGCAATCAAAATTCATCCCTCTTCAGTGGAAATAACCACGCAAATAACAGCTGATTACTCCCAAAAATAAAAGTGTAGCCTGTTCTAATGTTCTATTGATCTTAGTTTATTGTTTTGGTAAGAATAACGTGCCACTGTAACTGCATCAAGAAATAGCAATGAGTTACATGTGGTACTTATTACAGTAGCACAGTAGGCTAAGGGTAATACTTACCGGCACCATTATAGCTGACTCCCTGATTCCAAACACGAGATAAATTCCCGGAGCTTCGCATCGTAAACACCCCGTTCAAAATCAGTTTAAATAATTATTAATTGTTTCTCCAAAGTATTAGTGATATCAATAGTGACAGTGAATAAAAAGTTAATAAAGTCATAATTAACCGAAATAATAATATAAAATAATAAATTAAATCATAATAAATAATATTAAAGGGATGGTCAGTGTGCAATAATGAACAAATAACTCCGAATATTATACAAAAGTTGGCACGTTTACCTATGAGGTGTCAAATAAATATCTAACAGCGCATCTAGGCCACAGTACTGTAATTCTTTACCAATAATGATGTTAAGTATACGAACAAATTCATGACGTGTGTATCACTTTATTATGTAGAATCTTTGTTTTAGTATTTAGTAGACGGAGGCAAGGCTAAATTAGTGATACTGTATGAAGTGAAGTGCAGCAGCATTTTTTTTATTTTATTTTTTTATAAGAAAGAGTTCGGGAGTTATGTTATTATTTACAGGGTTCGAGACCACACGGCGACATTATTGTTTTTGTAAGTACCGTCTCCGTACTTTCGAATGTGGATTTGATATACTTTACAGCTATGGGTTTTTGTGCGAAGATCTACCGAATAAATTGTAAATGTAAAAGTTAAGTCATTGGTGAACGTGTAATACGAAACACGCGAAATGTCTTCGGCTACACAAAATATAATTTAGACATTGCGACATTATTTATTACATAGTTTGAATGATAGTAATTCGTAAAAAATAACATATAAAACCATTACTGGTACTGCAGTAAGCAGCAGATAGGGGGGGGGGGGGGAACAGCTGATTACTCTCAAAAATAAAAATTTAACTGTAACCTGTATTTAGTTTTTGGTTAAAATAACGTGCCACTCAGGCCCGTACCGTGCGGGGGGGCTTTGGGGGCACTGCCCCCCCCCCCCCCCCAGTCATGTCGTTCTCTCGTCTTGTTTTCACAATTAATTAATAATAATATTGTTGGTAATCAATATTATTGGATTCACATACTAATTCTACCCACTAGACTGACCTGACCTGACTCCGCCACCATTCCATTTGGTCCAATTATAATGGCACTGGCACTGCCAGAGCCTTGCCGAAATACATTGTATGGCGTTGGCGTACCGTATGTATTTGTTCTATGTGGCTACTCAGAACTCAGGGCTGGAAAGCTTGTTGGCAGACTGCATTGCATCTCTTTATAGATTTTAATAGCAATTCAAGATTGCAGTTCAAATAATTACTAAAAATACACAAAAGCTCTAGGTTCTCTCATTGGCTACCTGGGGCAGGGGTTGTTCGCTGTTGACCTACAGTATTGTCTGCAGTATGGGAGCCAGCTTGCAACTAATAGTAATAGGCTAGGCGCTGATGGTTGCTTGTGCTGGTATACATAACTAAAATTTTCTTTTTGTAATTTTAACCTTAACTTTTGGTCATATTTAAGCTGACAAATTTTAAACTCGACAGGTTTAATTAAATCCGATAAAGTTATTGGCATGTCAAAATCGTAACGACAACAACTATTTGCTATTATTGGCCCACTCCCTAACAGTGCCAGTTCGACAAGGGTCCTGCAACTTCGTGGCTCGCCCCACACACTCTTCAACAATATTGATTTTACTTTATGTACTAAATTAACTCTCACTTTGCTGTATGCCCCCCAAACCCAGTTATGGGTTTGCCCCCCCAGATTTGGCCTCTGCCCCCCAGATAAAATGGTCACCATACGGGCCTGACCTGCCACTGTAACCTGCTCCTTTCCCTAAATTGAGAATTTAACATTGAGGCGGGATATTAATTCGCCAAGGTGGGATTTGCGTCCAGTCCCCCCCCCCCCCCCCCCCCCTGTCCAGAGACCAATTCATAGGGGGTTGTGGCGAGGTGCTTCAATCCTTTATTATTCATTAAAAAACCGTCTGCCTATCGGTGCTGGTTTTAAACGGGGGGATTGTTTGATTTTTTTAGTGTTTCGTAATTGTATAGGCCAAGGAGTTACGTTATACAGTAGTCTGGAATGCTGATAAATACACAAAAGTGAAGTTTTGTGCACTTAACACCTCGCCCTAAGTGTTATACTGTTATTGTAAACATTATCGGTATCATCAGTAAGACCATCGGTAACATCATCGGTAAGAGCTAAATAAGCCAAATACACCGCTTTTTTCACTCATTTTCAATTTAACGAAATTCAACTATTCTGTCCGAGTGGTTGAGTTTTACACAAGTTAGCAGGTTTTAGCACGAGCGAAGCGAGTGTTAAAATGCCAACGAGTGGAAAACTCAACACACGAGGGCAGAATATCTGAATTTCGCTAAATTGAAAATGAGTGGCAAAAAATAGTGTTTTCCGTTACGTTTTCATATCGAATATGTTGTTTTATTTGAAAAAAATATCACCAGCGTTATCAATGTTTATGACGTATAATATTACTATATTTTAATACGGAATCTCAAATAAATACATATAGCTAGCTGTACAGTAAGCTACCCGATAAGCCTCGGTCTACATTATATAATCATTATGCACCAGGAACTTACTCAATTATATGAAAGTTTGTATCAATTTGAGTATATATATTGTGTAGTAAATAGTTCATTAAATAAAAACAAAAAAAAATTAGTTAAAAAAAGTAAAAAATTAGTTGAACTAAGTAAAAATATGTTTAAAAAAGTAAAAAATAGTTTAAAAAAAGTAAAAAATTAGTTAAAAAAAGTAAAAAATTAGTTTAAAAAATGCTTTTTTTAACTAATTTTCTGGTAAATAATTCTTTCTCTAAATAATTAATTTAATTTAATAATATGCTCCTAAAAAGTGATTTAGTACCTACCTACTGTACCAGTGAGAATAATATAAAAGTATTCTGTTATGAACAAAATCTTTTTTTTGAAAGTGTTCTATACCGTAAAATCCTTTAGTTCCATTTGTCTTTAACTTTACATTAGCCTGTAATTAATTAATTGATTAATGGTTTCACATTGTCAACCAAAGAAACAGAAACATTATGAATATGCCTAATATGCCTAATAATATCTACGGCATAAACGAACTAAAATAAACAAATAATCATAATTATAATAAATATTACGATATTATATAGAGTAGTGGCCTACGCGTGATTATAAGGCACATTAAACTATGACTCACACCCGTATATGGAACTTATTATTTGCTATAATACAAGGTAATTATTAACCAACAATAACACGTGTGGCCCATAGGTGGTGACCATGGCAACCGCTAACCTTGTAAGCCAAATATTATCCACCAAGGCAGGTTGATAAATACACAAGCATCTATGATTACAGTTTATTGCTTTCTACATACGTTTCTGCTAGGGCTGTCTGTGGTAAGCTTTATTTCACTCGCCTTTTTTTGTTTTTTTTTATTTTAAGTTAGGAATATAATAATTATAATTTATGAGATATGTGTTGTGTTATTACTGTCCTTCTTACGGTGCACGCAGAAGGTGCATGACGTGATAATTTTTTAGTAAGTCAGGTTCACACTTCGTACTTACATATTACTGTATATTGTACTTGTACAAGTAGTAAAGTGAAATAAAGGTTTATTCGGTAGTAACGCCAGGAATTACGAACGAAAACGACTTATTTCCAGTGCTGCCCCCCCCCCCCCCCCCGAACTATACTCCCAAAGGAAACTCAATTAGTTACCATTTAAGTAAGTTGCTGCAGTAAATTAACAGAAACAATGTATCGTGGAAATTTAAAAATCATGAAGGGAAATTAATTTGAAAGTTTAAGTCATGCCGATAGTAGACTAACACAATGTCTAATTAAAGTAATCTCCGGAAAATACCCAATAATTATGTTCTAATACTTGCCCCTACCCCTACCCCTACCCCTACCCCTACCCTTCCCATTTGTTTAATTTTGCTTTCAAACTTTTTTTAACAACTTTTGAAAAACTATGTCGGCAATATGTCCGTTTTGTATGGGGCGCCGTGGGCTTCAAAAATATGAAAATGTCGGCGAATGTTTTAGATTCTCGGCGACTGGTTTATCTAAGCCAAAATCTTGGCCGACATCTAAGCCGAAGTCTAGGGCGAAATCTAAGCCGAAATCTAGGGCGAAATCTGAGCCGAAATTAAGGCCATGTAAATCATATAGGCGCACAGAGGAGCGCTAGTGTACTGTAGGGTCTAACTATACACATGGTCTGCGGTACCGTAGTACTACTGTACTGGCATGGCCTACTATATATATATATATACACGAAGTGGGGCCTTTGCGCAGCACGTGACTTAATTATACTTAGTTATACATTTCGCCCTCTAGCGGCAGACTGGAGGACTCCAGACCGTTTACTGCCCACCAAAGACTCAGGCCGACTTCTACTACATATCTGCTACGTTTCAGCTTGAACGGATCATAAATAACGAGATGGGAGAAAGATTTCACTTTCAAACATTTCGCCCTCTAGCGGCAGACTGAAGAACTGCACACGGATTAGCCTTCAATTCAATTCCTTCTTTCAAAGTCACAGCTAATGGTCTAGTACATATCTGCCAAATTTCAGCATAAATGGATTAAAAGCAAAGAAATGGGAGGACATTTAACGTTTAGACATGTGGCCCTCTAGCAGGAGACTATTGCTCTGATGGTGTCTGAAAGTCTCTCAAACGTCTCAACTTTAGCTCATATTGATACCTACAAATTTTCAACTTGGCAGCTTTAAATCCGACAAAGTTATTAGCATGTCAAAATCGTAACGACGACAACGATTTCACTTTCAGACCTTTGGCCCTCTAGCGGCAGACTGGAGAACTGCAGATGGATTCGCCTCCTTTGAAAGTCACAGCTAATGGTCTAATACATATCTGCCAAGTTTCAGCTTAAACGGATTAAAAGCAAAGAAATGGGAGGGCATTTAATGTTTAGACATGTGGCCCTCTAGCGGGAGACCATTGCACTGATGGTGTCTGAAAGTCTCTCAAAAATCTCAACTTTTGCTCATATTGATACCTACAAATTTTCAACTTGGCAGCTTTAAATCCGACAAAGTTATTAGCATGTCAAAATCGTAACGACGACGACGACGACAACGACGACGACGACGACGACGACAACTATTTGCATAAATTGACCCACCCCCTAACAGTGTCAATTCGCTAAGGCTCCGCCAACTTCGTGGCTCGCCCCACATATATATATAGTAGGCCATGGTACTGGTAACAGAGAAAAACAGACTGACAAGAAAGCACAAACTGCACCAGTAGGACTTCCCTCCAAATTTTCAGCTTAGATTTGGGCCATGATTTGGGCCTAGACTTCGGCCTAGATTTCCGCCAAGATTTCGGCTTAGATTTCGGCCAAGATTTCGGCTTAGATATCGGCCAAGATTTCGGCTTAGATTTCGGCCAAGATTTCGGCTTAGATATCTAATAATGTAATATGAAAATAGTACGATATGATATATCATAATAATATATCTAATAATAATATCTAATAATCTAATAATATCTAATAATATGATAATGTCTTCGAATGTTTTAGATTCTCGGCGACTGGTTTATCTAAGCCAAAATCTTGGCCTAAATCGAAGCCGAAATCTTGGCCGAAATCCAGTCGCCGACATTTTCATATTATTGAAGCCCACGGCGCCGGCGCCCCATAGTTGTGTAACCTACGTATTAATTTATTTTAGGGACTCCGTACTTTATTTTCTTGTACTAAATGTATACAGTAATTAAATATGTAGATCCCGCTAGTTTACTTAAAGTAGTCTCTCTCTATCATGACTAGTTTTCTAATAACCAAAATAATAAGTTTATTTGGTTTATAGAAGTAGTAGAGTTTATTTAAACTGCGGCCAATTTGGGTTGGATATCACTTTTAATTGCGGTCAATTTGCGCCATTATCTGATATTAAGTATATTTCAGAACAATAATTAATTGTATGCCTTTGCAATGCCACAAGGATAAATTTTTAATGAAGAATTTCATAAATATTGTCTGAACTTTGAACTTATAAATCTCAGGGAAAAATACCTCGCCATGGAATGCAGAGCGCACATGCTACTCACCAGGGAACTTAGAAAGTTCCACAATACACCGCTATGGGGAGTTGAGATACATCCAGATCCCACAAACATCTTCCATTGGACAGTGCGTATGAAGGGGTTGAAGGATACCGTATGGGAACACGGGGTGTTCATCGTTTATATGAGGTTCTCGGAGGATTGGAACTGTGTTCCTCCAGATGTATGGTTCCACACTATACCGTTCCACCCGAACATAGATACAGATACCGGTAGACCATGTCTCTCGTTATTAGACATCCCGCATGAATGGAGTTCCGAATACGAAACTAAATACATTATACTTTCAATACAAGCGTTGCTAAGTAACCCTGTAGCGGAAAACGCTGTTAACAGCGAAGCTGCCGTTACCATGGAGACACGGCCCACGGTGTACAGGGAGATGGTGGGTGAGTGTATAGCGGCAAGTCGACGGGTGGATGCAGGGCAAGCAGCATTTGATACGACCCCACGCGATGCACTGGTACCGGTACAGTCCGAGGTCAGACCCGTAAACCGGGTTAACTTCCAGAGCTACTTGGAGGAGTGGAGAGGGATAGCGACGTCGTTGGGAGGAGGGGCGAGGGTTGGAGAGCATCCGATGAAAGCGGAAGTCGTCCGGCAGCTGCGACGGGGAGACACAACAGGGGATCAAAGGAACTTTATTCAGCATAAGGAATTAATGTTCGGAAAACTCGATTTCGATGCGAGTGATAGAAAAAAGGTAGAGAAAGCATCTAAACTAAGGAAGCCATCGCGGTTCTATTTGAAGAGCAGTCTCAGCCAAAATACCCCCCGGAGTAGAAACTTAGAGGAACGCATTAAAGTACATCTGTTAATAAAGTACAAATAATAATCATTTACTGTATAACTTACGTTATGGAAACTATAATTATTTAGAAGCTACAGTATAACCTACCCCACCTAAATCGCCCATGTATAGAATACCAGGATTTCACTTTTCGGTCGACTTTTTATTGGAATTTTATATATGATGATTTTTTATTTATTTTAATTTATCTTTATTAATTGTTTTATAGCGCTTATTTCTGTCTTATAACCTGTACATATACTAATTCGTTTATTGTTTTGGTTGGATTCAGCTCTTCTGTAACCTGTGTTTTTGGTGAAAACCTGGTATTCTTCACATGGGGGTAACTGCAAAGTGAAATATAACGGCAGAAAGTCTGGTATTCTTCTCATGGGCCGCCTAAAAACACATTTAATCTGTCCCTGCTCTGATAATTTCACCATTATAAAAATGCATAGAATAAAAATGCATGCATGCTTCTTCATAATTTTATATTTTTTGTGAATTTAGAATCCAAATAATGTTGTTGGGATAAATTGAGAAATTATAAGACTGATTGGACCATTATACCGGTACAAATTTGTGAAATGTATATATAATACATGTATATACATGTATAATACAGAGGGGTCTGTGGGGGAGGGGGCAATTGCGCCGGAAATCCAACCTCGGTGAAATGATCTCAATTAGCTCTACTACCGAATTAACAAGGTTAAATATCCATTAAAGGAAGGGAGCAGTTTACAGCGACATATTATTCTAACCAAACAAGAAACGAAAGTCAATAGCACAGGTTACGGTCTTATTTTTTAAGGTAATTAGCTGATCCCGGTGGAGAGAGGATTTGATTTTGATTGCCTCAACATTAAACCAATCAATGGCCTTTGGGTTGCCTCCTATATAGAGGAGCCATCGGGTTGCCTCCGGTAGAGAGGAGTCGCCAGGTTGCCTCCTATAAAGAGGAGCCTTCGAGTTGCATCCTATAAAGAGGAACCTTTCGGTTGCCTCTGGTTAGAGAGGAGCCTTCGGGTTGCCTCCTATATAGAGGAGCCATCGGGTTGCCTCCTATATAGAGGAGCCATCGGGTTGCCTCCTATATAGAGGAGCCATCGGGTTGCCTCCTATATAGAGGAGCCATCGGGTTGCCTCCGGAAGAGAGGAGTCGTCAGGTTGCCTCCTATAAAGAGCAGCCTTCGAGTCGCATCCTATCAAGAGGAACCTTCGGGTTGTCTCTGGTTAGAGAGGAGTCATCGGGTTGCCTCCGGTAGAGAGGAGCCTTCGGGTTGCCTCCTATAAAGAGCAGCCTTCGAGTTGCATCCTATAAAGAGGAACCTTCGGGTTGCCTCTGGTTAGAGAGGAGCCTTCGGGTTGCCTCCTATATAGAGGAGCCATCGGGTTGCCTCCGGTAGAGAGGAGTCTTCAGGTTGCCTCCTATAAAGAGCAGCCTTCGAGTTGCATCCTATAAAGAGGAACCTTCGGGTTGCCTCTGGTTAGAGAGGAGCCTTCGGGTTGCCTCCTATATAGATGAGCCATCGGGTTGCCTCCGGTAGAGAGGAGTCTTCAGGTTGACTCCTATAAAGAGCATCCTTCGAGTTGCATCCTATAAAGAGGAACCTTCGGGTTGCCTCTGGTTAGAGAGGAGCCTTCGGGTTGCCTCCTATATAGATGAGCCATCGGGTTGCCTCCGGTAGAGAGGAGTCGTCAGGTTGCCTCCTATAAAGAGCAGCCTTCGAGTTGCATCCTATAAAGAGGAACTTTCGGGTTGCATCCTATAAAGAGGAACCTTCGGGTTGGCTCTGGTTAGAGAGGAGCCTTCGTGTTGCCTCCTATATAGAGGAGCCATCAGGTTGCCTCCTATATAGAGGAGCCATCGGGTTGCCTCCGGTAGAGAGGAGTCTTCAGGTTGCCTCCTATAAAGGCAGCCTTCGAGTTGCATCCTATAAAGAGGAACCTTCGGGTTGCCTCTGGTTAGAGAGGAGCCTTCGTGTTGCCTCCTATATAGAGGAGCCATCGGGTTGCCTCCTATATAGAGGAGCCATCGGGTTGCCTCCGGTAGAGAGGAGTCTTCAGGTTGCCTCCTATAAAGGCAGCCTTCGAGTTGCATCCTATAAAGAGGAACCTTCGGGTTGCCTCTGGTTAGAGAGGAGCCTTCGGGTTGCCTCCTATATAGAGGAGCCATCGGGTTGCCTCCGGTAGAGAGGAGTCGTCAGGTTGCCTCCTATAAAGAGCAGCCTTCGAGTTGCATCCTATAAAGAGGAACCTTCGGGTTGCCTCTGGTAAGAGAGGAGCCTTCGGGTTGCCTCCTATATAGAGGAGCCATCGGGTTGCCTCCTATATAGAGGAGCCATCGGGTTGCCTCCGGTAGAGAGGAGTCGTCAGGTTGCCTCCTATAAAGAGCAGCCTTCGAGTTGCATCCTATAAAGAGGAACCTTCGGGTTGCCTCTGGTTAGAGAGGAGCCTTCGGGTTGCCTCCTATATAGATGAGCCATCGGGTTGCCTCCGGTAGAGAGGATCGTCAGGTTGCCTCCTATAAAGAGGAGCCTTCGAGTTGCATCCTATAAAGAGGAACCTTCGGGTTGCCTCTGGATAAAGAGGAGCCTTCGGGTTGCCTCCTATATAGAGGAGCCATCGGGTTGCCTCCTATATAGAGGAGCCATCGGGTTGCCTCCTATAAAGAGGAACCTTCGAATTGCATCCTATAAAGAGGAACCTTCGGGTTGCCTCTGGTTAGAGAGGAGCCTTCGGGTTGCCTCCTATATAGAAGAGCCATCGGGTTTCCTCCTATATAGAGGAGCCATCGGGTTGCCTCCGGTAGAGAGGAGTCGTCAGGTTGCCTCCTATAAAGAGGAGCCTTCGAGTTGCATACTATAAAGAGGAACCTTCGGGTTGCCTCTGGTTAAAAAGGAGCCTTCGGGTTGCCTCCTATAAAGAGGATACTTCGGGTTTCCTCCGGTAGAGAGGAACCTTCGGGTTGCCTCCTATAAAGAGGATCCTTCGGGTTGCCTCCTATATAGAGGAGCCATCGGGTTGCCTCCGGTAGAGAGGAGTCGTCAGGTTGCCTCCTATAAAGAGGAGCCTTCGAGTTGCATCATATAAAGAGGAACCTTCGGGTTGCCTCTGGTTAGAGAGGAGCCTTCGGGTTGCCTCCGGTAGAGAAGAGCCTTCGGGTTGCCTCCTATATAGAGGACCCATCGGGTTTCCTCCTATATAGAGGAGCCATCGGGTTGCCTTCGGTAGAGAGGAGTCGTCAGGTTGCCTCCTATAAAGAGGAGCCTTCGAGTTGCATACTATAAAGAGGAACCTTCGGGTTGCCTCTGGTTAAAAAGGAGCCTTCGGGTTGCCTCCTATAAAGAGGATACTTCGGGTTGCCTCCAGTAGAGAGGAACCTTCGGGTTGCCTCCTATATAGAGGAGCCATCGGGTTGCCTCCGGTAGAGAGGAGTCGTCAGGTTGCCTCCTATAAAGAGGAGCCTTCGAGTTGCATCAAAGAGGAACCTTCGGGTTGCCTCTGGTTAGAGAGGAGCCTTCGGGTTGCTTCCTATATAGAGGAGCCATCGGGTTTCCTCCTATATAGAGGAGCCATCGGGTTGCCTCCGGTAGAGAGGAGTCGTCAGGTTGCCTCCTATATAGAGGAGCCTTTGAGTTGCATCCTATAAAGAGGAACCTTCGGGTTGCCTCTGGTCAGAGAGGAGCCTTCGGGTTGCCTCCTATATAGAGGAGCCATCGGGTTGCCTCCTATATAGGAGCCATCGGGTTGCCTCCTATATAGAGGAGCCATCGGGTTGCCTCCTATATAGAGGAGCCGTTGGGTTGCCTCCGGAAGAGAGGAGTCGTCAGGTTGCCTCCTATAAAGAGCAGCTATCGAGTTGCATCCTATCAAGAGGAACCTTCGGGTTGTCTCTGGTTAGAGAGGAGCCTTCGGGTTGCCTCCTATAAAGAGGAGCCTTCGAGTTGCATCCTATAAAGAGGAACCTTCGGGTTGCCTCTGGTTAGAGAGGAGCCTTCGGGTTGCCTCCTATATAGAGGAGCCATCGGGTTGCCTCCGGTAGAGAGGAGTCTTCAGGTTGCCTCCTATAAAGAGCAGCCTTCGAGTTGCATCCTATAAAGAGGAAACTTCGGGTTGCCTCTGGTTAGAGAGGAGCCTTCGGGTTGCCTCCTATATAGATGAGCCATCGGGTTGCCTCCGGTAGAGAGGAGTCTTCAGGTTGCCTCCTATAAAGAGCAGCCTTCGAGTTGCATCCTATAAAGAGGAACTTTCGGGTTGCATCCTATAAAGAGGAACCTTCGGGTTGCATCTGGTTAGAGAGGAGCCTTCGTGTTGCCTCCTATATAAAGGAGCCATCGGGTTGCCTCCGGTAGAGAGGAGTCGTCAGGTTGCCTCCTATAAAGAGCAGCCTTCGAGTTGCATCCTATAAAGAGGAAACTTCGGGTTGCCTCTGGTTAGAGAGGAGCCTTCGGGTTGCCTCCTATATAGATGAGCCATCGGGTTGCCTCCGGTAGAGAGGAGTCTTCAGGTTGCCTCCTATAAAGAGCAGCCTTCGAGTTGCATCCTATAAAGAGGAACTTTCGGGTTGCATCCTATAAAGAGGAACCTTCGGGTTGCCTCTGGTTAGAGAGGAGCCTTCGTGTTGCCTCCTATATAGAGGAGCCATCGGGTTGCCTCCGGTAGAGAGGAGTCTTCAGGTTGCCTCCTATAAAGGCAGCCTTCGAGTTGCATCCTATAAAGAGGAACCTTCGGGTTGCCTCTGGTTAGAGAGGAGCCTTCGGGTTGCCTCCTATATAGAGGAGCCATCGGGTTGCCTCCGGTAGAGAGGAGTCGTCAGGTTGCCTCCTATAAAGAGCAGCCTTCGAGTTGCATCCTATAAAGAGGAACCTTCGGGTTGCCTCTGGTAAAAGAGGAGCCTTCGGGTTGCCTCCTATATAGAGGAGCCATCGGGTTGCCTCCTATATAGAGTAGCCATCGGGTTGCCTCCGGTAGAGAGGAGTCGTCAGGTTGCCTCCTATAAAGAGGAGCCTTCGAGTTGCATCCTATAAAGAGGAACCTTCGGGTTGCCTCTGGATAAAGAGGAGCCTTCGGGTTGCCTCCTATATAGAGGAGCCATCGGGTTGCCTCCATCCAGTAGAGAGGAGTCGTCAGGTTGCCTCCTATAAAGAGGAACCTTCGAATTGCATCCTATAAAGAGGAACCTTCGGGTTGCCTCTGGTTAGAGAGGAGCCTTCGGGTTGCCTCCTATATAGAGGAGCCATCGGGTTTCCTCCTATATAGAGGAGCCATCGGGTTGCCTCCGGTAGAGAGGAGTCGTCAGGTTGCCTCCTATAAAGAGGAGCCTTCGAGTTGCATACTATAAAGAGGAACCTTCGGGTTGCCTCTGGTTAGAGAGGAGCCTTCGGGTTGCCTCCGGTAGAGAAGAGCCTTCGGGTTGCCTCCTATATAGAGGACCCATCGGGTTTCCTCCTATATAGAGGAGCCATCGGGTTGCCTTCGGTAGAGAGGAGTCGTCAGGTTGCCTCCTATAAAGAGGAGCCTTCGAGTTGCATACTATAAAGAGGAACCTTCGGGTTGCCTCTGGTTAAAAAGGAGCCTTCGGGTTGCCTCCTATAAAGAGGATACTTCGGGTTGCCTCCAGTAGAGAGGAACCTTCGGGTTGCCTCCTATAAAGAGGATCCTTCGGGTTGCCTCCTATATAGAGGAGCCATCGGGTTGCCTCCGGTAGAGAGGAGTCGTCAGGTTGCCTCCTATAAAGAGGAGCCTTCGAGTTGCATCCTATAAAGAGGAACCTTCGGGTTGCCTCTGGTTAGAGAGGAGCCTTCGGGTTGCCTCCTATATAGAGGAGCCATCGGGTTTCCTCCTATATAGAGGAGCCACCGGGTTGCCTCCGGTAGAGAGGAGTCGTCAGGTTGCCTCCTATAAAGAGGAGCCTTCGAGTTGCATACTATAAAGAGCAACCTTCGGGTTGCCTCTGGTTAAAAAGGAGCCTTCGGGTTGCCTCCTATAAAGAGGATACTTCGGGTTGCCTCCAGTAGAGAGGAACCTTCGGGTTGCCTCCTATAAAGAGGATCCTTCGGGTTGCCTCCGGTAGAGAGGAGCCTTCGGGTTGCCTCCGGTAGAGAGGAGCGTTCGGGTTGCTTCCGGTAGAGAGGAATCTTCAGTTTGCCTCCTATAAAGAGGAGCCTTCGGCAGAGAGGAGCCTTCAGTTGCCTCCGGTAGAGAGGAGCCTTCGGGTTGCCTCCGGTAGAGAGAAGTCGTCAGGTTGCCTCCTATAAAGAGCAGCCTTCGAGTTGCATCCTATAAAGAGGAAACTTCGGGTTGCCTCTGGTTAGAGAGGAGCCTTCGGGTTGCCTCCTATATAGATGAGCCATCGGGTTGCCTCCGGTAGAGAGGAGTCTTCAGGTTGCCTCCTATAAAGAGCAGCCTTCGAGTTGCATCCTATAAAGAGGAACTTTCGGGTTGCATCCTATAAAGAGGAACCTTCGGGTTGCCTCTGGTTAGAGAGGAGCCTTCGTGTTGCCTCCGGTAGAGAGGAGCCATCGGGTTGCCTCCGGTAGAGAGGAGTCTTCAGGTTGCCTCCTATAAAGGCAGCCTTCGAGTTGCATCCTATAAAGAGGAACCTTCGGGTTGCCTCTGGTTAGAGAGGAGCCTTCGGGTTGCCTCCTTAGAGAGGAGCCATCGGGTTGCCTCCGGTAGAGAGGAGTCGTCAGGTTGCCTCCTATAAAGAGCAGCCTTCGAGTTGCATCCTATAAAGAGGAACCTTCGGGTTGCCTCTGGTAAAAGAGGAGCCTTCGGGTTGCCTCCTATATAGAGGAGCCATCCGGTTGCCTCCTATATAGAGTAGCCATCGGGTTGCCTCCGGTAGAGAGGAGTCGTCAGGTTGCCTCCTATAAAGAGGAGCCTTCGAGTTGCATCCTATAAAGAGGAACCTTCGGGTTGCCTCTGGATAAAGAGGAGCCTTCGGGTTGCCTCCTATATAGAGGAGCCATCGGGTTGCCTCCATCCAGTAGAGAGGAGTCGTCAGGTTGCCTCCTATAAAGAGGAACCTTCGAATTGCATCCTATAAAGAGGAACCTTCGGGTTGCCTCTGGTTAGAGAGGAGCCTTCGGGTTGCCTCCTATATAGAGGAGCCATCGGGTTTCCTCCTATATAGAGGAGCCATCGGGTTGCCTCCATCCAGTAGAGAGGAGTCGTCAGGTTGCCTCCTATAAAGAGGAACCTTCGAATTGCATCCTATAAAGAGGAACCTTCGGGTTGCCTCTGGTTAGAGAGGAGCCTTCGGGTTGCCTCCTATATAGAGGAGCCATCGGGTTTCCTCCTATATAGAGGAGCCATCGGGTTGCCTCCGGTAGAGAGGAGTCGTCAGGTTGCCTCCTATAAAGAGGAGCCTTCGAGTTGCATCCTATAAAGAGGAACCTTCGGGTTGCCTCTGGATAAAGAGGAGCCTTCGGGTTGCCTCCTATATAGAGGAGCCATCGGGTTGCCTCCATCCAGTAGAGAGGAGTCGTCAGGTTGCCTCCTATAAAGAGGAACCTTCGAATTGCATCCTATAAAGAGGAACCTTCGGGTTGCCTCTGGTTAGAGAGGAGCCTTCGGGTTGCCTCCTATATAGAGGAGCCATCGGGTTTCCTCCTATATAGAGGAGCCATCGGGTTGCCTCCATCCAGTAGAGAGGAGTCGTCAGGTTGCCTCCTATAAAGAGGAACCTTCGAATTGCATCCTATAAAGAGGAACCTTCGGGTTGCCTCTGGTTAGAGAGGAGCCTTCGGGTTGCCTCCTATATAGAGGAGCCATCGGGTTTCCTCCTATATAGAGGAGCCATCGGGTTGCCTCCGGTAGAGAGGAGTCGTCAGGTTGCCTCCTATAAAGAGGAGCCTTCGAGTTGCATACTATAAAGAGGAACCTTCGGGTTGCCTCTGGTTAGAGAGGAGCCTTCGGGTTGCCTCCGGTAGAGAAGAGCCTTCGGGTTGCCTCCTATATAGAGGACCCATCGGGTTTCCTCCTATATAGAGGAGCCATCGGGTTGCCTTCGGTAGAGAGGAGTCGTCAGGTTGCCTCCTATAAAGAGGAACCTTCGGGTTGCCTCTGGTTAAAAAGGAGCCTTCGGGTTGCCTCCTATAAAGAGGATACTTCGGGTTGCCTCCAGTAGAGAGGAACCTTCGGGTTGCCTCCTATAAAGAGGATCCTTCGGGTTGCCTCCTATATAGAGGAGCCATCGGGTTGCCTCCGGTAGAGAGGAGTCGTCAGGTTGCCTCCTATAAAGAGGAGCCTTCGAGTTGCATCCGGTAGAGAGGAGCCTTCGGGTTGCCTCCGGTTAGAGAGGAGCCTTCGGGTTGCCTCCGGTAGAGAGGAGCCATCGGGTTGCCTCCTATAGAGAGGAGCCATTCGGGTTGCCTCCGGTAGAGAGGAGTCTTCAGGTTGCCTCCTATAAAGAGGAGCCTTCGGGTTGCCTACTATAGAGAGGAGCCTTCGGGTTGCCTCTGGTTAGAGAGGAGCCTTCGGGTTGCCTCCTATAAAGAGGATACTTCGGGTTGCCTCCAGTAGAGAGGAGCCTTCGGGTTGCCTCCTAGTAGAGAGGATCCTTCGGGTTGCCTCCGGTAGAGAGGAGCCTTCGGGTTGCCTCCGGTAGAGAGGAGCCTTCGGGTTGCTTCCGGTAGAGAGGAGCTCTTCAGTTTGCCTCCTATAAAGAGGAGCCTTCGGCAGAGAGGAGCCTTCGGTTGCCTCCGGTAGAGAGGAGCCTTCGGGTTGCCTCCTACAGAGGAGCCTTCGGGTTTCCTCCGGTAGAGAGGAGCCTTCGGGTTACCTCCGGTAGAGAGGAGTCTTCAGTTTGTCTCCTATAAAGAGGAGCCTTCGGGTAGCCTTCGGCAGAGAGGAGCCTTCGGTTGCCTCCGGTAGAGAGGAGCCTTCTGGTGTGCTCCTAGGTAGAGAGGAGCCTTCGGGTAGCCTCCGGTAGAGAGGAGCCTTCGGGTTTCCTCCGGTAGAGAGGAGCCTTCGGGTTGCCTCCGGTAGAGAGGAGCCTTCGGGTTGCCTCCGGTAGAGAGGAGCCTTCGGGTTGCCTCCGGTAGAGAGGAGCCTTCGGGTTGCATTCGGTAGAGAGGAGCCTTCGGGTTGCCTCCAGTAGAGAGGAGCCTTCGGGTTGCCTCCGGTAGAGAGGAGCCTTCGGGTTGCCTCCGGTATAAAGAGGAGCCTTCGGGTAGCCTCCGGCAGAGAGGAGCCTTCGGGTTGCCTCTGGTTAGAGAGGAGCCTTCGGGTTGCCTCATATAGTGAGGAGCCTTTGGTTTCTCTCTGGTAGAGAGGAGCCTTCGGGTTGCCTCTGGTAGAGAGGAGCCTTCGGGTTGCCTCCGGTAGAGGGGAGCCTTCGGGTTGCCTCCGGTAGAGAGGAGCCTTCGGGTTACCTCCGGTAGAGAGGAGCCTTCGGGTTACCTCCGGTAGAGAGGATCCTTCGGGTTGCCTCCGGTAGAGAGGAGCCTTCGGGTTGCCTCCGGTAGAGAGGAACCGTCGCGTTACCTCCGGTAGAGGGGAGCCTTCGGGTTGCCTCTGGTAGAGAGGAGCGTTCGGGTTGTCTCCGGTAGAGAGGAGCCTTCGGGTTGCCTCCGGTAGAGAGGAGCCTTCGGGTTGCCTCCGGTAGAGAGGAGCCTTCGGGTTGCCTCCGGTAGAGAGGAGCCTTCGGGTTGCCTCCGGTAGAGAGGAGCCTTCGGGTTGCCTCCGGTAGAGGGGAGCCTTCGGGTTGCCTCCGGTAGAGAGGAGCCTTCGGGTTTCCTCCGGTAGAGAGGAGCCTTCGGGTTGCCTCCGGTAGAGAGGAACCTTCGGGTTGCCTCCGGTAGAGAGGAGCCTTCGGGTTGTCTCCGGTAGAGAGGAACCTTGGATGCTATATTGAAGCTACACAATTTTTATCCGCCTATACGTTAAGGGAAATATAATAAAATTGACTATATAGTTACACCGTTTACTTATTAAATTAAATTGTAAATGGAATAATACAATATAATTATTAGAGAAATGAAATAACTAGATTACAAAAACTATAATAATAAAATAACTACAATAAATTTAAATTTTTGTTACATGTCAACTTATCATCGTTCTGGTGATACCTTCGTAACAACCCGAATCACTATCACTAATCGACGTGAACGAACGTACGAACGTAATCACTAACTTAGTAACAATAAACTTCTAGAACACTGAGTATTCTCAATTTATGATAAGCCATTGTAGGGTAAGTGTAAGACTATTTACCATACAGTTGTTACAGTAACTGCAATTAATTGCATAAAAAATATAACTCCATTAATATTCTGATACATTACAATAAAAAGCACGTAATTAAGCAATCAGGATGCCGATAAATTGACATATATGTCAACAAGAGTCATAATAAACGCTGAAAGTGAATAGTAGTGACCTTTTCACAAAATGGTGTACGTAATTTGTTTACAAATTACACTATAGTATATATATAGTATATATTACACTATAGTGTAACAAAATTACGTACATCATTGTGTGAAAAGGTGACTACTATTCACTTTCAGCGTTTATGACTCTTGTATATATTTATGGAAACCTCCCTCGCTGCGTTCGCTCGGTACATAAATAGCCTCGGGTCATAAAGTGCTACTTTTCATTAACTAATGATATAAAATAGTTATTACAAACAAATGGGTAGGTCGATATTACTAATACCATGTAATTCATTTATTAGGCATAGAGAAATAATTTATGAGATATAAAGGTTGGATGCAATCATCACAGCGTCTACTCTTCGTCCAATAATTATCAATTAAGGGAAACGAGCACGTTGTAGTGGCACGTAATTCTAACCAAAATAATAAACGGGAGACATATCACTGGCTTACGGATGTACATAATCAGTGAGACAATTTGTAGACAATTGCAATTATTTATTTTGCGAATATTACATTGGGTGGGTATAAATTGTGTTTATCTTATTGATATTGCTTTTATGCTCTTTGTTTAGTAAATTGTTCATTTAAACTTTAAAACGATTCAATTACAGATATACTGTAGTGTTATGTTGCCTAAATAACTTATCACCTTTACTCCTCTCACATCAATCCGACTAAATTAGTAACAGTAATGGACCGTTGCACACAATGGTGTAAATAAATTGTATAATAGACTTTATTAATGAATATTAAAATTAATTACTGAATTAATGGCAATAATAAAACTTATATAGCAGGAATTGCACCACGGAGAATACAAATAGAGCAAAATAATTAGACTGCGTAACTATAGATATGAGCTGCAGTGCCGGATTAAGCCTTGTTTACCTTTTACGACCAACTAAAACAACGAGCAAAACATTTAATGTGGATCAATTGGAATTTTTTAGCTATCAATTAATCCGTTAATTAATCAATTAATCATTGTTATGGATATATATTTATGACTTATGAGTACGAATTCTACGAAATATATCAGTTTTCAGGTCACTTCTAAAAAATGTGGCTTAGAGCCACTGCGGAGAGGCTTAATTCAGCACAGTCCAGCACTCGACTAACATAACGAATAATAAATTATTACCGGTACTACATTTAAATAATATTGCATAATTATATGTAGAATATGAATTATGTGACCATAGATATTGTTTGAAATGAAAATGTTTAGAGCATTATAATAGAATTGTAGAAGAGTCGGTAGCTTTGTGTTACAACAAATGCCTATCATCCATCGGACACATAGTGCGCGGCATCAGCTACGTCAGGGCGGCTCAGAAGGGATTACTCCATTTTTTTTAATTTCATGGGAAAAAAAGAAAAAACTACATTTTAGAAGTTATTTTTTAAAATATTTTTAGTATTATTATTTTCCAGAGAAAATCAACATATTGGACATTCTTGTTTTTTCCTTTTTATTTTTTATATCTCAGAAATAGAAATAAAAAAATTTTTTTATCAATTTTTGTATATTTATTTTGCTGTTTTTGCATATTAGGCAACAGCTGGTATGGTCAGGACTCAGACATTCGGTTGTTCGTTTGACTGCGGGCGGGTTGCGGTACACAATACTGGAACATAATAATTATCGAGGTTGTATTGTAATTACAACAATTATACATTACTTAAAATTTACAATGCTGTCCAATTTCTGTTACTTTTCTATTTTGATATTTTAAGACCCATAAAAATAAAGTAAATAAAAATGAATTTATAAAACGTTGTGATACTACTACAGCAGCAGCCGGTTGCACCAAGCTCCACTAACCGCTTAGTGTTGGTGAAAAGTGCTTAACGACACTAACCTACATCACCCTAACAGCTCTTACCGCAGCACCAAGCCCACTAACCAGTAAGTGACACTAACTAGTTAGTGCCGGATGCTTAGGGACCTCCCTAACTACCACCATAAACATATATTTAAAACAATTTTTGACTATTTTGTTCGTTGCTTAGTTTCGTTAAGAGGTAGTCCTATTTGCCTTTATTTAACTCCTATTGCCATGGGAACTAGAGATTACTGGAATGTAATTTAATTTTAATTTAAGCATTACAAAATGATCGAGGTTGTTGTTCAGATGACACATACCGCATTTCATGACATACTATTGCATAGTCTATGCCAGAATGACCGATCTTTGTATCAAAGCATCGATTTGCAGCGGTTGTCATGGTAACTGAAAAATAGAACAATGTAATTCTGATGCAGAATAAGTCATATAGTGGAAGTCCGTTGCCATGGAAACCAGATTTTTCCCAGACATGAGAACCATCCCAAACGATGCGCCTCAATGAGTAGTATATACATGCAAAATTTCAGGGCACTTTAAAGGCTGCCTCAAATCAGGAAAAAAGCCCACTATGAATACACCATCTCAGCTAAGGGAGGAAAATCTTTCTTAGCGAAAGTATTTGATATTCCTTAGCTTCGTGGATTTAAAACAAAAGAGGGACCATGAATTTAGTAGGCCTTTGTGAGGTGGTTAGGGGGGTAAACTGGCACTAACTTAAGTGTTAGTGTTAGTGTGCTCGGTGCAACGGTACTAAGAAAGTCGCACTTAAGTTAGTGCCACAAACACCACCATAAGCGGTCAGTGGCACTAAGTAGTTAGTGGAGCTTGGTGCAACCGGTTGCAGGTATCCAAAGTAAGAAGTATTCAAGGAATGGGATTAGTAGTACATTATAGTATTATAGCAGTGTTGCAAATGATGCATGCGTGACGATTCAGCGCTAAAAGACGTTGAAAATTGTAGAATAAGGTTGATTGATTAAAGACGATGGCTTACCAACCCCACAGAATACATTGTTAAAAAATACAACGGATTTGCCAAGAAGCAGTACGTTTGATTGATCTGAGCTGTTGTCTCCGAATCCTCAAATAAAGGAAACACGTAATTAAAATGATATCCTCTCCAATCAGTCAACGCTGACACTACTGGCTGACTCGAGGGATCACACATTTTCATCGCGTGGATTTTCCACACACCACGGTATTTCCATTGCGTGGTAGCTTCATCCCCAGGGATAACCAACTGAGATTAACATAATTGGCATTGCTAGTTTCGCGTTCGTTCGTCGTTCTAGCATGCGTCAACGGTGATCCCTGGGTCGGCGTGGTGGTGGGCAATGAGGTGCCGACATTATTGTTAAAGATATATTTTTGAAGCAACTTATATTTTAGGATAGTAGAGTGCAAGATGGGTAAATGGTACCAAGTAAGGGTAGAGTAGGGTAGATAAGTAACCAGAAGTTTCTCTTTATAAAATAGCAAATACAACAATTGATAATTCGATTAAAAACTAAAAAAATGATGCATAATAATAATATATGAAAATAAGGAGCCAACAACAAAAAGGATAACACGCCACTTCTACCCCCCCCCCCCCCCTTCCCACTCTGTTACGGTGTTTTATGGCCCCTAAGAACGAAACAACTTGAAGAAACAAAATTGAACATAATACGAATTTAAATATTATTTAAAGAATTAAATACTCTAAACGCCTTAAAAAAGATATATAGTAAAACAAATGTTTTTTTTTATTTATGGAAAAGAATTAAGTAGCTGACAATTACTGTGAACGGGATGAAGCAGTGATAAGTTATTTTCGAGGAGTTGTATAGTAGACTGGGTCACGTGACCTAGCTGGCTGAGTGCGTACTAGGGCTTCTACGGGTGTTCCGAGTCCCGATGGGTTGGTGGCTGGTAGGCACGGGTTGTCGGCCGGAACACTACCGCTAGATGCGTTACCAGATGGGTCGCCCGTGGTGTTCGGGGGGGTCGAGGCGTATAGTTGGGCGTGCGAGCGACGCACACGAACATTAATCACCTCCTCCATGAACTCTGTAACGAGAAATAATAAACAGTTTAGAAGGTATAAAGCTGTGATTAAAAATGTAAAAGAACCCTGTTAAAATAACACCAGCTATCAGGCACAGATTGAATTTCTTTCGAATTTTAGGTCGGCTATATTTAAAATCATCTGGCGAAACATGTTAACTTTACATTTACATATAAAATATACACGCCCCCTGAGGATTAATAACGTAGGTAGCCTATATTTACATACAATTTATGCACCAAATAATAGGTGTTCACTGAAATAGTGCATCAGTAATGCATTCGTGAAGTAAGAGGTAATTATTCGATTTATTGTTGCAATTAAACAGGCAATATCGACAACGTTGTAAGTTGATATATCATTATATTTCAAAGGTTGAAAAAGGGCATGCAAAACAGAGTTTCTTATGAAGTAGCCCACTCTGGTCAAAGTTATTTCGTTATGAAGTTGTTCTAAGGGGTTCATCAATAAATTTAATATTTCCATGAGAGACAGAGAACACAAAGGGAATTAATTACGCTGGAGTACATATGCAAATAGGTTTGCGATCCAGGGTTTCTTCTCGGGAATATATTACCTACATATTAATATTTTATGACATACATTGAAGGGTAGCTAAAGAAGGATATACAATACCTGATGAATATATATTATCCATCATACTATATCATATGCTAGTGTCAGCTATTATTAGAATGAATATCTATCATCGACTTACTCTAAATCTCAATTAGCCAATTACTGAAAGGTTCAGCACCTGCGGCTATGCAAAATGCACAGTAAATGTATTTACAAAGATGCGCTGGCTATTCCTGACAATATTTACCAATTTTAAGATATATTACTGCAATCCTAAAAGTCTAGGGTCTATCCTAATATATTTAAGGTATAAGAACGGTAAATATAAATTAGCTTTCTAATGTTAATGTTATAGGCTAATAGCGGCTAATCTGAAGAATGGCCACGATACGAATGGTCTAATTTAACGAAATTATCTAAAACGCTTGTAAAAACATTGAAAAGCAAACTTAAAACGTTGCACGTCATTCTAACCAAAATAATAAACTGAAGTCCCACACCAAAACAGTTATGTTTTTGGGAGCAATCAGCTGTTATTTGCGTCCATTTTCCGCTGGAGAGGGATGAATTTTGATTGCGGCAAACAAAAGGTAGTACTTTTAGGAAAGAAAAGCAACACCCCCCCCCCCCCCCCCCCATGTAGTATACAGGAATAGCACACTAATTGTTGCAATAGGATATATTGACAGTGGCATTTATTTCCTGTCACCGCCCAACACCAATATTATATATTCTATACGGGCCTCACCATCCATCACCCGACTGAATTGAATTAAACGTGGGGTAAATGCAGGTCAGGGTATTATTATAGCATACCGATTGCTTAATGTCGAAGCGATCGAGCTAGTTTGTTTGGGAAAATGCGTTGGGCGGCTGTGCCTTGGGGGTGAGGGGTGTGAGGGTAGTAGGGGAGAACTGGGTGGGGAGATACGGATGGAGTAAGGAACACAGGAGAGAGGTAAGATAAGTTGTTATCTGGAATTCTAATTCAGGGAGGAAGTAAACTCCATATAAAACCTTTGCTATGTAAAGATGGAAGTGGTAATGATGACACACAATCAAGAATTAATGATTAAAAGCAATGTAATTACGAGTTTCTGACATCGCTGCATCTACAACTGACGTGTACGTGTAACACAATAATCGCATCCATTCACGGTGCACTAATGGGCCGGTGTTTAATGTTCTAATTACATTTGGTAGATTTGTATCCCTTGGAGAAGAAAAGGGGGACCATTTTAGTCAGGGGGAAGGGGCCATTGAAGTCAAAAGGATTAAAAAAGGTACAAAAAAATATTGAGAATACAAAAAAAATATTGAGAGTACAAAAAAAATATGCTTTTTATGGCCGAAATTTGATTTTTACGGCCTAAATTATCGGAAACATAAGATGGAAAAAAATATAATAGGAATATAGATAGAAAAAAATAACCATTAGCTTGTTTGTGAGTTAGATTTTTTTTTTTTTTTAGTTTAACTACACCTTTAATCAAGGTAATATAGTTTAGAGCACAATAATTATGAATAAACTATTATAATTAATAATACAAACCGCCACCAGAATATTAAATTTAAATTTAAAGGAGCGTAGTGCAAAGTAAAGGTTCGGAGTTTTATTTAGAGGCTAGTTCGGTCAGAGTCGGTGCAGATGCACAGTGCAATGCGTGGTAGCGATCACAACAGTTGCCATGGCAATAGAGGCAGATATAGTCTGTTGAAAGTGAGTGGAAAGGCCGGTTTGTTTGGCAAATTTTGTGGTGAAAACCGTGAGATGTAAATCTTGTTAATACGTGACGATTGCGCTGTTTAGATAGTTTCCAGGTAGAAGAAGCAAAAGCAGGGCCATTTGAGTAATTTTCTTGGAGAAAGTTGAGTTCACGGTTGTGGCGGTAATTTGTGAGTTAGATGGAAACAAAAGAACCATTAGCTTGTTTGTGAGTTAGATGGAAACAAAAGAACCATTAGCTTGTTTGTGAGTTAGATGGAAACAAAAGAACCATTAGCTTGTTTGTGAGTTAGATGAAAACAAAAGAACCATTAGCATGTTTGTGAGTTCGAAGGATACAAAAGAACCATAGCTTGTTTGTGAGTTAGATTGAAACAAAAGAACCATTAGCTTGTTTGTGAGTTAGATTGAAACAAAAGAACCATTAGCTTGTTTGTGAGTTAGATGGAAACAAAAGAACCATTAGCTTGTTTGTGAGTTAGATGGAAACAAAAGAACCATTAGCATGTTTGTGAGTTCGAAGGATACAAAAGAACCATAGCTTGTTTGTGAGTTAGATTGAAACAAAAGAACCATTAGCTTGTTTGTGAGTTAGATGGAAACAAAAGAACCATTAGCTTGTTTGTGAGTTAGATGAAAACAAAAGAACCATTAGCATGTTTGTGAGTTCGAAGGATACAAAAGAACCATAGCTTGTTTGTGAGTTAGATTGAAACAAAAGAACCATTAGCTTGTTTGTGAGTTAGATTGAAACAAAAGAACCATTAGCTTGTTTGTGAGTTAGATGGAAACAAAAGAACCATTAGCTTGTTTGTGATTTAGATGGAAACAAAAGAACCATTAGCTTGTTGGTGAGTTAGATTGAAACAAAAGAACCATTAGCTTGTTTGTGAGTTAGATGGAAACAAAAGAACCATTAGCTTGTTTGTGAGTTAGATGGAAACAAAAGAACCATTAGCTTGTTTGTGAGTTAGATGGAAACAAAAGAACCATTAGCTTGTTTGTGAGTTAGATGGAAACAAAAGAACCATTAGCTTGTTTGTGATTTAGATGGAAACAAAAGAACCATTAGCTTGTTGGTGAGTTAGATTGAAACAAAAGAACCATTAGCTTGTTTGTGAGTTAGATGGAAACAAAAGAACCATTAGCTTGTTTGTGAGTTAGATGGAAACAAAAGAACCATTAGCTTGTTTGTGAGTTAGATGGAAACAAAAGAACCATTAGCTTGTTGGTGAGTTAGATGGAAACAAAAGAACCATTAGCTTGTTTGTGAGTTAGATGGAAACAAAAGAACCATTAGCTTGTTTGTGAGTTAGATGGAAACAAAAGAACCATTAGCTTGTTTGTGAGTTAGATGGAAACAAAAGAACCATTAGCTTGTTTGTGAGTTAGATGGAAACAAAAGAACCATTAGCTTGTTTGTGAGTTAGATGGAAACAAAAGAACCATTAGCTTGTTGGTGAGTTAGATGGAAACAAAAGAACCATTAGCTTGTTTGTGAGTTAGATAGAAACAAAAGAACCATTAGCTTGTTTGAGAGTTAGATGGAAACAAAAGAACCATTAGCTTGTTTGTGAGTTAGATGGAAACAAAAGAACCATTAGCTTGTTTGTGAGTTAGATGGAAACAAAAGAACCATTAGCTTGTTTGTGAGTTAGATGGAAACAAAAGAACCATTAGCTTGTTTGTGAGTTAGATGGAAACAAAAGAACCATTAGCTTGTTTGTGAGTTAGATGGAAACAAAAGAACCATTAGCTTGTTTGTGAGTTAGATGGAAACAAAAGAATCATTAGCTTGTTTGTGAGTTAGATGGAAACAAAAGAACCATTAGCTTGTTTGTGAGTTAGATGGAAACAAAAGAACCATTAGCTTGTTTGTGATTTAGATGGAAACAAAAGAACCATTAGCTTGTTTGTGAGTTAGATGGAAACAAAAGAACCATTAGCTTGTTTGTGAGTTAGATGGAAACAAAAGAAACATTAGCTTGTTGGTGAGTTATATGGAAACAAAAGAACCTTTAGCTTGTTTGTGAGTTAGATGGAAACAAAAGAACCATTATCTTGTTTGTGATTTAGATGGAAACAAAAGAACCATTAGCTTGTTGGTGAGTTAGATTGAAACAAAAGAACCATTAGCTTGTTTGTGAGTTAGATGGAAACAAAAGAACCATTAGCTTGTTTGTGAGTTAGATGGAAACAAAAGAATCATTAGCTTGTTTGTGAGTTAGATGGAAACAAAAGAACCATTAGCTTGTTTGTGATTTAGATGGAAACAAAAGAACCATTAGCTTGTTTGTGAGTTAGATGGAAACAAAAGAACCATTAGCTTGTTTGTGAGTTAGATGGAAACAAAAGAACCATTAGCTTGTTTGTGATTTAGATGGAAACAAAAGAACCATTAGCTTGTTTGTGAGTTAGATGGAAACAAAAGAACCATTAGCTTGTTTGTGAGTTAGATGGAAACAAAAGAACCATTAGCTTGTTGGTGAGTTATATGGAAACAAAAGAACCTTTAGCTTGTTTGTGAGTTAGATGGAAACAAAAGAACCATTATCTTGTTTGTGATTTAGATGGAAACAAAAGAACCATTAGCTTGTTGGTGAGTTAGATGGAAACAAAAGAACCATTAGCTTGTTTGTGAGTTAGATGGAAACAAAAGAACCATTAGCTTGTTGGTGAGTTAGATGGAAACAAAAGAATCATTAGCTTGTTTGTGATTTAGATGGAAACAAAAGAACCATTAGCTTGTTTGTGAGTTAGATAGAAACAAAAGAACCATTAGCTTGTTTGTGATTTAGATGGAAACAAAAGAACCATTAGCTTGTTTGTGAGTTAGATGGAAACAAAAGAATCATTAGCTTGTTTGTGATTTAGATGGAAACAAAAGAACCATTAGCTTGTTTGTGAGTTAGATAGAAACAAAAGAACCATTAGCTTGTTTGTGAGTTAGATGGAAACAAAAGAATCATTAGCTTGTTTGTGATTTAGATGGAAACAAAAGAACCATTAGCTTGTTTGTGAGTTAGATGGAAACAAAAGAACCATTAGCTTGTTTGTGAGTTAGATGGAAACAAAAGACCATTAGCTTGTTTGTGAGTTAGATGGAAACAAAAGAATCATTAGCTTGTTTGTGAGTTAGATGGAAACAAAAGAACCATTAGCTTGTTTGTGAGTTAGATGGAAACAAAAGAACCATTAGCTTGTTTGGGAGTTAGATGGAAACAAAAGAATCATTAGCTTGTTTGTGAGTTAGATGGAAACAAAAGAACCATTAGCTTGTTTGTGAGTTAGATGGAAACAAAAGAACCATTAGCTTGTTTGTGATTTAGATGGAAACAAAAGAACCATTAGCTTGTTTGTGAGTTAGATGGAAACAAAAGAACCATTAGCTTGTTTGTGAGTTAGATGGAAACAAAAGAACCATTAGCTTGTTTGTGATTTAGATGGAAACAAAAGAACCATTAGCTTGTTTGTGAGTTAGATGGAAACAAAAGAACCATTAGCTTGTTTGTGAGTTAGATGGAAAACAAAAGAACCATTAGCTTGTTGGTGAGTTATATGGAAACAAAAGAACCTTTAGCTTGTTTATGAGTTAGATGGAAACAAAAGAACCATTATCTTGTTTGTGATTTCGATGGAAACAAAAGAACCATTAGCTTGTTGGTGAGTTAGATGGAAACAAAAGAACCATTAGCTTGTTTGTGAGTTAGATGGAAACAAAAGAACCATTAGCTTGTTGGTGAGTTAGATGGAAACAAAAGAATCATTAGCTTGTTTGTGATTTAGATGGAAACAAAAGAACCATTAGCTTGTTTGTGAGTTAGATAGAAACAAAAGAACCATTAGCTTGTTTGTGATTTAGATGGAAACAAAAGAACCATTAGCTTGTTTGTGAGTTAGATGGAAACAAAAGAATCATTAGCTTGTCTGTGATTTAGATGGAAACAAAAGAACCATTAGCTTGTTTGTGAGTTAGATGGAAACAAAAGAATCATTAGCTTGTTTGTGATTTAGATGGAAACAAAAGAACCATTAGCTTGTTTGTGAGTTAGATGGAAACAAAAGAATCATTAGCTTGTCTGTGATTTAGATGGAAACAAAAGAACCATAGCTTGTTTGTGATTTAGATGGAAACAAAAGAACCATTAGCTTGTTTGTGAGTTAGATAGAAACAAAAGAACCATTAGCTTGTTTGTGAGTTAGATGGAAACAAAAGAATCATTAGCTTGTTTGTGATTTAGATGGAAACAAAAGAACCATTAGCTTGTTTGTGAGTTAGATGGAAACAAAAGAACCATTAGCTTGTTTGTGAGTTAGATGGAAACAAAAGACCATTAGCTTGTTTGTGAGTTAGATGGAAACAAAAGAATCATTAGCTTGTTTGTGAGTTAGATGGAAACAAAAGAACCATTAGCTTGTTTGTGAGTTAGATGGAAACAAAAGAACCATTAGCTTGTTTGGGAGTTAGATGGAAACAAAAGAATCATTAGCTTGTTTGTGAGTTAGATGGAAACAAAAGAACCATTAGCTTGTTTGTGAGTTAGATGGAAACAAAAGAACCATTAGCTTGTTTGTGATTTAGATGGAAACAAAAGAACCATTAGCTTGTTTGTGAGTTAGATGGAAACAAAAGAACCATTAGCTTGTTTGTGAGTTAGATGGAAACAAAAGAATCATTAGCTTGTTTGTGATTTAGATGGAAACAAAAGAACAATTAGCTTGTTTGTGAGTTAGATGGAAACAAAAGAATCATTAGCTTGTTTGTGATTTAGATGGAAACAAAAGAACCATTAGCTTGTTTGTGAGTTAGATGGAAACAAAAGAATCATTAGCTTGTTTGTGATTTAGATGGAAACAAAAGAACCATTAGCTTGTTTGTGAGTTAGATAGAAACAAAAGAACCATTAGCTTGTTTGTGAGTTAGATGGAAACAAAAGAATCATTAGCTTGTTTGTGATTTAGATGGAAACAAAAGAACCATTAGCTTGTTTGTGAGTTAGATGGAAACAAAAGAACCATTAGCTTGTTTGTGAGTTAGATGGAAACAAAAGACCATTAGCTTGTTTGTGAGTTAGATGGAAACAAAAGAATCATTAGCTTGTTTGTGAGTTAGATGGAAACAAAAGAACCATTAGCTTGTTTGTGAGTTAGATGGAAACAAAAGAACCATTAGCTTGTTTGGGAGTTAGATGGAAACAAAAGAATCATTAGCTTGTTTGTGAGTTAGATGGAAACAAAAGAACCATTAGCTTGTTTGTGAGTTAGATGGAAACAAAAGAACCATTAGCTTGTTTGTGATTTAGATGGAAACAAAAGAACCATTAGCTTGTTTGTGAGTTAGATGGAAACAAAAGAACCATTAGCTTGTTTGTGAGTTAGATGGAAACAAAAGAACCATTAGCTTGTTTGTGATTTAGATGGAAACAAAAGAACCATTAGCTTGTTTGTGAGTTAGATGGAAACAAAAGAACCATTAGCTTGTTTGTGAGTTAGATGGAAAACAAAAGAACCATTAGCTTGTTGGTGAGTTATATGGAAACAAAAGAACCTTTAGCTTGTTTGTGAGTTAGATGGAAACAAAAGAACCATTATCTTGTTTGTGATTTCGATGGAAACAAAAGAACCATTAGCTTGTTGGTGAGTTAGATGGAAACAAAAGAACCATTAGCTTGTTTGTGAGTTAGATGGAAACAAAAGAACCATTAGCTTGTTGGTGAGTTAGATGGAAACAAAAGAATCATTAGCTTGTTTGTGATTTAGATGGAAACAAAAGAACCATTAGCTTGTTTGTGAGTTAGATAGAAACAAAAGAACCATTAGCTTGTTTGTGATTTAGAATGAAACAAAAGAACCATTAGCTTGTTTGTGAGTTAGATGGAAACAAAAGAATCATTAGCTTGTTTGTGATTTAGATGGAAACAAAAGAACCATTAGCTTGTTTGTGAGTTAGATAGAAACAAAAGAACCATTAGCTTGTTTGTGAGTTAGATGGAAACAAAAGAATCATTAGCTTGTTTGTGATTTAGATGGAAACAAAAGAACCATTAGCTTGTTTGTGAGTTAGATAGAAACAAAAGAACCATTAGCTTGTTTGTGAGTTAGATGGAAACAAAAGAATCATTAGCTTGTTTGTGATTTAGATGGAAACAAAAGAACCATTAGCTTGTTTGTGAGTTAGATAGAAACAAAAGAACCATTAGCTTGTTTGTGATTTAGATGGAAACAAAAGAACCATTAGCTTGTTTGTGAGTTAGATGGAAACAAAAGAACCATTAGCTTGTTTGTGAGTAAGATGGAAACAAAAGAACCATTAGCTTGTTTGTGAGTTAGATGGAAACAAAAGAACCATTAGCTTGTTGGTGAGTTAGATGGAAACAAAGAACCATTAGCTTGTTGGTGAGTTAGATGGAAACAAAAGAACCATTAGCTTGTTTGTGATTTAGATGGAAACAAAAGAACCATTAGCTTGTTGGTGAGTTAGATGGAAACAAAAGAACCTTTAGCTTGTTTGTGAGTTAGATAGAAACAAAAGAACCATTAGCTTGTTTGTGATTTAGATGGAAACAAAAGAACCATTAGCTTGTTGGTGAGTTAGATGGAAACAAAAGAACCTTTAGCTTGTTGGTGAGTTAGATGGAAACAAAAGAACCTTTAGCTTGTTTCTGAGTAAGATGGAAACAAAAGAACCATTAGCTTGTTTGTGAGTTAGATGGAAACAAAAGAACCATTAGCTTGTTGGTGAGTTAGATGGAAACAAAAGAACCATTAGCTTGTTGGTGAGTTAGATGGAAACAAAAGAACCTTTAGCTTGTTTCTGAGTAAGATGGAAACAAAAGAACCATTAGCTTGTTTGTGAGTTAGATGGAAACAAAAGAACCATTAGCTTGTTTGTGAGTTAGATGGAAACAAAAGAACCATTAGCTTGTTTGTGAGTTAGATGGAAACAAAAGAACCATTAGCTTGTTGGTGAGTTAGATGGAAACAAAAGAACCTTTAGCTTGTTTGTGAGTTAGATGGAAACAAAAGAACCTTTAGCTTGTTTGTGAGTAAGATGGAAACAAAAGAACCATTAGCTTGTTTGTGAGTTAGATGAAAACAAAAGAACCATTAGCTTGTTGGTGAGTTAGATGGAAACAAAAGAACCATTAGCTTGTTGGTGAGTTAGATGGAAACAAAAGAACCTTTAGCTTGTTTCTGAGTAAGATGAAAACAAAAGAACCATTAGCTTGTTTGTGAGTTAGATGGAAACAAAAGAACCATTAGCTTGTTTGTGAGTTAGATGGAAACAAAAGAACCATTAGCTTGTTTGTGAGTTAGATGGAAACAAAAGAACCATTAGCTTGTTGGTGAGTTAGATGGAAACAAAAGAACCATTAGCTTGTTGGTGAGTTAGATGGAAACAAAAGAACCTTTAGCTTGTTTCTGAGTAAGATGGAAACAAAAGAACCATTAGCTTGTTTGTGAGTTAGATGGAAACAAAAGAACCATTAGCTGGTTTGTGAGTTAGATGGAAACAAAAGAACCATTAGCTTGTTGGTGAGTTAGATGGAAACAAAAGAACCTTTAGCTTGTTGGTGAGTTAGATGGAAACAAAAGAACCTTTAGCTTGTTTGTGAGTAAGATGGAAACAAAAGAACCATTAGCTTGTTTGTGAGTTAGATGAAAACAAAAGAACCATTAGCTTGTTTGTGAGTTAGATGGAAACAAAATAACCATTAGCTTGTTTGTGGGTTAGATGGAAACAAAAGAACCTTTAGCTTGTTTGTGAGTTAGATGGAAACAAAAGAACCTTTAGCTTGTTTGTGAGTTAGATGGAAACAAAAGAACCATTAGCTTGTTTGTGAATTAGATGGAAACAAAAGAACCATTAGCTTGTTTGTGAGTTAGATGGAAACAAAAGAACCATTAGCTTGTTTGTGAGTTAGATGGAAACAAAAGAACCATTAGCTTGTTGGTGAGTTAGATGGAAACAAAAGAACCATTAGCTTGTTTGTGAGTAAGATGGAAACAAAAGAACCATTAGCTTGTTTGTGAGTTAGATGGAAACAAAAGAACCATTAGCTTGTTTGTGAGTTAGATGGAAACAAAAGAACCATTAGCTTGTTGGTGAGTTAGATGGAAACAAAGAACCATTAGCTTGTTGGTGAGTTAGATTGAAACAAAAGAACCTTTAGCTTGTTGGTGAGTAAGATGGAAACAAAAGAACCATTAGCTTGTTTGTGAGCTAGATGGAAACAAAAGAACCATTAGCTTGTTGGTGAGTTAGATGGAAACAAAGAACCATTAGCTTGTTGGTGAGTTAGATGGAAACAAAGAACCATTAGCTTGTTGGTGAGTTAGATGGAAACAAAATAACCATTAGCTTGTTTGTGGGTTAGATGGAAACAAAAGAACCTTTAGCTTGTTTGTGAGTTAGATGGAAACAAAAGAACCATTAGCTTGTTTGTGAGTTAGATGGAAACAAAACAACCATTAGCTTGTTGGTGAGTTAGATGGAAACAAAGAACCATTAGCTTGTTGGTGAGTTAGATGGAAACAAAATAACCATTAGCTTGTTTGTGGGTTAGATGGAAACAAAAGAACCTTTAGCTTGTTTGTGAGTTAGATGGAAACAAAAGAACCATTAGCTTGTTTGTGAGTTAGATGGAAACAAAAGAACCATTAGCTTGTTTGTGAGTTAGATGGAAACAAAAGAACCATTAGCTTGTTTGTGAGTTAGATGGAAACAAAAGAACCATTAGCTTGTTGGTGAGTTAGATGGAAACAAAAGAACCATTAGCTTGTTTGTGAGTTAGATGGAAACAAAAGAACCATTAGCTTGTTTGTGAGTAGGATGAAAACAAAAGAACTATTAGCTTGTTGTTGAGTTAGATGGAAACAAAAGAACCATTAGCTTGTTTGTGAGTTAGATGGAAACAAAAGAACCATTAGCTTGTTTGTGAGTTAGATGGAAACAAAAGAACCATTAGCTTGTTGGTGAGTTAGATGGAAACAAAAGAACCATTAGCTTGTTTGTGGGTTAGATGGAAACAAAAGAACCTTTAGCTTGTTGGTGAGTTAGATTGAAACAAAAGAACCATTAGCTTGTTTGTGAGTTAGATGGAAACAAAAGAACCATTAGCTTGTTTGTGGGTTAGATGGAAACAAAAGAACCTTTAGCTTGTTGGTGAGTTAGATTGAAACAAAAGAACCATTAGCTTGTTTGTGAGTTAGATGGAAACAAAAGAACCATTAGCTTGTTTGTGAGTTAGATGGAAACAAAAGAACCATTAGCTTGTTGGTGAGTTAGATGGAAACAAAAGAACCATTAGCTTGTTTGTGGGTTAGATGGAAACAAAAGAACCTTTAGCTTGTTGGTGAGTTAGATTGAAACAAAAGAACCATTAGCTTGTTTGTGAGTTAGAAGGATACAAAAGAACCATTAGCTTGTTGGTGAGTTAGATGGAAACAAAAGAACCATTAGCTTGTTTGTGAGTTAGATGGAAACAAAAGAACCATTAGCTTGTTGGTGAGTTAGATGGAAACAAAAGAACCATTAGCTTGTTTGTGGGTTAGATGGAAACAAAAGAACCTTTAGCTTGTTGGTGAGTTAGATTGAAACAAAAGAACCATTAGCTTGTTTGTGAGTTAGATGGAAACAAAAGAACCATTAGCTTGTTTGTGAGTAAGATGGAAACAAAAGAACCATTAGCTTGTTTGTGAGTTAGAAGGAAACAAAATAACTATTATGGTTTGTGAGTTAGATGGAAACAAAAGAACCATTAGCTTGTTGGTGAGTTAGATGGAAACAAAGAACCATTAGCTTGTTGGTGAGTTAGATGGAAACAAAAGAACCATTAGCTTGTTTGTGATTTAGATGGAAACAAAAGAACCATTAGCTTGTTGGTGAGTTAGATTGAAACAAAAGAACCATTAGCTTGTTGGTGAGTTAGATGGAAACAAAAGAACCATTAGCTTGTTTGTGGGTTAGATGGAAACAAAAGAACCTTTAGCTTGTTGGTGAGTTAGATTGAAACAAAAGAACCATTAGCTTGTTTGTGAGTTAGAAGGATACAAAAGAACCATTAGCTTGTTTGTGAGTTAGAAGGAAACAAAATAACTATTATGGTTTGTGAGTTAGATGGAAACAAAAGAACCATTAGCTTGTTTGTGATTTAGATGGAAACAAAAGAACCATTAGCTTGTTTGTGAGTTAGATGGAAACAAAAGAACCATTAGCTTGTTTGTGATTTAGATGGAAACAAAAGAACCATTAGCTTGTTTGTGAGTTAGAAGGATACAAAAGAACCATTAGCTTGTTGGTGAGTTAGATGGAAACAAAAGAACCATTAGCTTGTTTGTGGGTTAGATGGAAACAAAAGAACCTTTAGCTTGTTTGTGGGTTAGATGGAAACAAAAGAACCTTTAGCTTGTTTGTGGGTTAGATGGAAACAAAAGAACCTTTAGCTTGTTTGTGGGTTAGATGGAAACAAAAGAACCTTTAGCTTGTTTGTGGGTTAGATGGAAACAAAAGAACCTTTAGCTTGTTGGTGAGTTAGATTTAAACAAAAGAACCATTAGCTTGTTTGTGAGTTAGAAGGATACAAAAGAACCATTAGCTTGTTTGTGAGTTAGAAGGAAACAAAATAACTATTATGGTTTGTGAGTTAGATGGAAACAAAAGAACCATTAGCTTGTTGGTGAGTTAGATGGAAACAAAAGAACCATTAGCTTGTTGGTGAGTTAGATGGAAACAAAAGAACCATTAGCTTGTTTGTGAGTTAGAAGGATACAAAAGAACCATTAGCTTGTTTGTGAGTTAGAAGGAAACAAAATAACTATTATGGTTTGTGAGTTAGATGGAAACAAAAGAACCATTAGCTTGTTTGTGAGTTAGATGGAAACAAAAGAACCATTAGCTTGTTTGTGAGTTAGATGGAAACAAAAGAACCATTAGCTTGTTTGTGAGTTAGATGGAAACAAAAGAACCATTAGCTTGTTTGTGAGTTAGATGGAAACAAAAGAACCATTAGCTTGTTTGTGAGTTAGATGGAAACAAAAGAACCATTAGCTTGTTTGTGAGTTAGATGGAAACAAAAGAATCATTAGCTTGTTTGTGAGTTAGATGGAAACAAAAGAACCATTAGCTTGTTTGTGAGTTAGATTGAAACAAAAGAACCATTAGCTTGTTGGTGAGTTAGATTGAAACAAAAGAACCATTAGCTTGTTTGTGAGTTAGATGGAAACAAAAGAACCATTAGCTTGTTTGTGAGTTAGATGGAAACAAAAGAACCATTAGCTTGTTTGTGAGTTAGATTGAAACAAAAGAACCATTAGCTTGTTGGTGAGTTAGATTGAAACAAAAGAACCATTAGCTTGTTTGTGAGTTAGATGGAAACAAAAGAACCATTAGCTTGTTTGTGAGTTAGATGGAAACAAAAGAATCATTAGCTTGTTTGTGAGTTAGATGGAAACAAAAGAACCATTAGCTTGTTTGTGAGTTAGATTGAAACAAAAGAACCATTAGCTTGTTGGTGAGTTAGATTGAAACAAAAGAACCATTAGCTTGTTTGTGAGTTAGATGGAAACAAAAGAACCATTAGCTTGTTTGTGAGTTAGATGGAAACAAAAGAACCATTAGCTTGTTTGTGAGTTAGATTGAAACAAAAGAACCATTAGCTTGTTGGTGAGTTAGATTGAAACAAAAGAACCATTAGCTTGTTTGTGAGTTAGATGGAAACAAAAGAACCATTAGCTTGTTTGTGAGTTAGCCAGGGCAACAAACTCACTGTAAGACGTATAGTTTATTCCAACACCACCACAGCGACCACTGCCACAGTTGGTTAGAAAGTAAGATTGGACCAACCTTGTGCTGCAGCATCTGAACTTCCACCTTGTTGGTTGGTGACTGAACCAACACCTCCCCTACATTGTTCGCTATTGTTTCCACGGCTACCGTTTTTGATGTCTGCAAGATAACGTTTGTAATAACATCTACTACTACATATCCTAATATGCTGTACTACTATACTATCTACTATGCTGCATTATATATATTCTACATAAATATTAAGAATGCTGTGCCGGTTTGTCGACAAAATTGACAAAATAGCTATGTAATAACTTTGTAATAACTTTGTAATAACTATCTTCTGAATAAAATTACGTCATTCTCCAACCAAAAGTCGTAATAAAAACCGTAAAAACACCTGTTAAAAATATAAGTTATCGCCACTCACGAGGTAGAAATAGTTATAATAATAATTATAATATATTTTAGCAAAAAGTTTCAACAAAAACTGTAATATGGAGACATTTTTAAGAATAAAGATAAAGTTATTATTTTGAAACAACAAATGTTATATTTTGTCATCAAATACTTATTAGGTGAGTAATGGAAGTGCTGCAAGTAACGAATATTACAGACTAATTTAGCCGAGGATGTGTCTAAACTTATCGATGTGAGTAAAATGAGATTGTCTCTAACGGAGTTTACAACGTATCCGTCTATGTATATACTGAAGTAGATGGACATCAAACACAAGGGCTTCATAGACTAGATTAAAGCAACTCAACAAAGTAACATTGATAAACGTATAAATAGGAGATGACATCAATTAAATGCGCATTAATTTTACTCTGTGCATTCATTTTAATTACACGAACTTCAAACATAAACATACAAAACAAAATGACACTGATAAAACTGAATAGTAAAAGCAATAAAGGGTCAATATGTATATTATAAAAAATGCTCAACAAAAGAGTTTGTCAAGGTAAACAACAGACTCTGAATATTAAATTCTACAAGCTTACCTTCTAAAGATATTTGGCTAAGTGCTGTATCCATACCCTGGTGCAAGGAATATAATATTTGTAGTATATTTTAATTTCAGCAAATATGATATTTTTATTTTAAAGTTTTTAAAAGTTATAAATATTTAGAAATTCACACACAATTTACAAATTCGATTTTGATAGTATTTATAAATATACTTGAAGTGTGAATGTGACTTGTTTTTATTCAAACCACCAAATATTACGGTAGCCACAGAACAGAACGTCAAATAGTAAACGGTAACAATAAATATAATATTACGGAACACATTTACGGGATAATTAATATTATAGCCCAGTACCGAACAAAAAGATTACGCGAACGTTGAGAAAGTTACAGACAATAAAAGGCCAACTACAACTATAATAAAACAGTAATACCCACCTTAACAGGGGAGGAATTACTTGGCTCAGCGGTGGCGTAAAGTGGACCAAACGAGGTCATAGTGTTTCGGGATCTGCCGCTTGGGTCGTACTGCAAACCTCTACCTAATATAATAAATAAAATACTAAATACCACAAAGGACAGTAAGCTAAAACGTGTTTTGTCTGGAAACCCTCATAATTTTTAATATGTTATATTATAATTGAAATAATTGAAACATTGAAAGCGAAGAAGAGGGCGTAGCGCATAATGGCGATCAAAGAATGGGGTCAGAGTAAAACGCGGATCCGGATCAGGATCCGGATTCTATCATTTAACATTGTCCCTATGGAAGTCGACTGAATTTACATTTTTAGGGTGTAATCTGCGGATCCGCGCACTGCTAAATTTACCGAATCCGTAACCGAGTGTAAAATGCGGATTGGCCTTTTTTTCAGATCCGGAACGGAGTGTAAAGCGCGGATTCATGTTTTAGGCTAAATCCTGAACGGAGTGTAAAACGCGGATTCATATTTCTACTGAATCCGGGATTGGGTGTAAAATGCGGATTCAGGTTTATTACAAAGTTTTATTGGATCCGGGAAGGGGTGTAAAACGCGGATTCAAGTTAATTACCATGTTATATTGGATCCGGGAAGTGGTGTAAAACGCGGATTCTAGTTAATTACAAAGTTTTGTTGGATCCGGAATGGAGTGTAAAACACGGATTTACGTTAATTACCAAGTTTTATTGGATCCGGAATGGAGTGTAAAACACGGATTTCGTTAATTACCAAGTTTTGTTGGATCCGGAACGGAGTGTAAAACGCGGATTCTAGTTAATTACAATGTTTTGTTGGATCCGGAATGGAGTGTAAAACACGGATTTACGTTAATTACCAAGTTTTATTGGATCCGGAATGGAGTGTAAAACACGGATTTCGTTAATTACCAAGTTTTGTTGGATCCGGAATGGAGTGTAAAACACGGATTTACGTTAATTACCAAGTTTTATTGGATCCGGAATGGAGTGTAAAACACGGATTTACGTTAATTACCAAGTTTTATTGGATCCGGAATGGAGTGTAAAACACGGATTTCGTTAATTACCAAGTTTTGTTGGATCCGGAACGGAGTGTAAAACGCGGATTCTAGTTAATTACAATGTTTTGTTGGATCCGGAATGGAGTGTAAAACACGGATTTACGTTAATTACCAAGTTTTATTGGATCCGGAATGGAGTGTAAAACACGGATTTCGTTAATTACCAAGTATTGTTGGATCCGGAATGGAGTGTAAAACACGGATTTCGTTAATTACCAAGTTTTATTGGATCCGGAATGGAGTGTAAAACACGGATTTACGTTAATTACCAAGTTTTATTGGATCCGGAACGGAGTGTGAAACACGGATTTACGTTAATTACCAAGTTTTATTGGATCCGGAATTGAGTGTAAAACACGGATTTACGTTAATTACCAAGTTTTATTGGATCCGGAATGGAGTGTAAAACACGGATTTTCGTTAATTACAAAGTTTTGTTGGATCCGGAATGGAAGGTAAAACACTGATTTTCGTTAATTACCAAGTTTTGATGGATCCGGAATGGAGTGTAAAACACGGATTTCGTTAATTACCAAGTTTTATTGGATCCGGAACGGAGTGTAAAACACGGATTTACGTTAATTACAAAGTTTTATTGGATCCGGAATGGAGTGTAAAACACGGATTTTCGTAAATTACAAAGTTTTGTTGGATCCGGAATGGAGTGTAAAACACGGATTTACGTTAATTACCAAGTTTTATTGGATCCGGAATGGAGTGTAAAACACGGATTTCGTTAATTACCAAGTTTTGTTGGATCCGGAACGGAGTGAAAACGCGGATTCTAGTTAATTACAATGTTTTGTTGGATCCGGAATGGAGTGTAAAACACGGATTTACGTTAATTACCAAGTTTTATTGGATCCGGAATGGAGTGTAAAACACGGATTTCGTTAATTACCAAGTTTTGTTGGATCCGGAATGGAGTGTAAAACACGGATTTACGTTAATTACCAAGTTTTGTTGGATCCGGAATGGAGTGTAAAACACGGATTTACGTTAATTACCAAGTTTTATTGGATCCGGAACGGAGTGTGAAACACGGATTTTCGTTAATTACCAAGTTTTGTTGGATCCGTAACGGAGTGTGAAACACGGATTTTCGTTAATTACCAAATTTTGTTGGATCCGGAACAGAGTGTAAAACACGGATTTTCGTTAATTACCAAGTTTTGTTGGATCCGGAACGGAGTGTAAAATACGGATTTAAGTTAATTACCAAGTTTTGTTGGATCCGGAATGGAGTGTAAAACACGGATTTTCGTTAATTACCAAGTTTTGTTGGATCCGGAATGGAGTGTAAAACACGGATTTACGTTAATTACCAAGTTTTATTGGATCCGGAACGGAGTGTGAAACACGGATTTTCGTTAATTACCAAGTTTTGTTGGATCCGGAATGGAGTGTAAAACACGGATTTACGTTAATTACCAAGTTTTGTTGGATCCGGAATGGAGTGTAAAACACGGATTTACGTTAATTACCAAGTTTTATTGGATCCGGAACGGAGTGTGAAACACGGATTTTCGTTAATTACCAAGTTTTGTTGGATCCGGAACGGAGTGTGAAACACGGATTTTCGTTAATTACCAAGTTTTGTTGGATCCGGAACGGAGTGTAAAACACGGATTTTCGTTAATTACCAAGTTTTATTGGATCCGGAATGGAGTGTAAAACACGGATTTACGTTAATTACCAAGTTTTGTTGGATCCGGAATGGAGTGTAAAACACGGATTTCGTTAATTACCAAGTTTTATTGGATCCGGAATGGAGTGTAAAACACGGATTTACGTTAATTACCAAGTTTTATTGGATCCGGAATGGAGTGTAAAACACGGATTTTCGTTAATTACCAAGTTTTATTGGATCCGGAATGGAGTGTAAAACACGGATTTACGTTAATTACCAAGTTTTGTTGGATCCGGAATGGAGTGTAAAACACGGATTTTCGTTAATTACCAAGTTTTGATTGGATCCGGAATGGAGTGTAAAACACGGATTTCGTTAATTACCAAGTTTTATTGGATCCGGAATGGAGTGTAAAACACGGATTTACGTTAATTACCAAGTTTTATTGGATCCGGAATGGAGTGTAAAACACGGATTTACGTTAATTACCAAGTTTTGTTGGATCCGGAATGGAGTGTAAAACACGGATTTTCGTTAATTACCAAGTTTTGTTGGATCCGGAATGGAGTGTAAAACACGGATTTACGTTAATTACCAAGTTTTATTGGATCCGGAATGGAGTGTAAAACACGGATTTTCGTTAATTACCAAGTTTTGTTGGATCCGGAATGGAGTGTAAAACACGGATTTACGTTAATTACCAAGTTTTATTGGATCCGGGAAGGGGTGTAAAACACGGATTTACGTTAATTAGTAAGTTTTAATGAACAATTTGTAAAACGCATATGCAATAAAGACCCAGACCCTCATCTAGTTACAATTATTAATTAGTACAATGTTTATTGTTCTTTAGTAACTTTTCTTGGCTTGCGGACTTTCCTGGTTTTATTCTTCTCCGGACTCGGGGTGCACGATGTTTGCGTAGTGAGTTCAAGCGGCTCAACAATGGCTGTATCATTGGTTGGACTCGGAATAACGAATCCCGTAAATGGAACCTTTACAAAGTCATCACTGTCATCCATGTTTAATAAGAAATTAAATAAGAAATTATACTGAACAGTTCAGCCTCCATAAATTAGGAAGGAAGCACGCTTGCAAGGCCTTTAATAGAGTACGCTATGATGCAGTACAAACTACCGCCAGCTAGGCAGAACAGTGATTCTTGTTTGTAAGGGAGGTTGGGATGGATAAGCCAATCAGGGAACAGGACAGTAATCCTACCATACAATTGTCTACAGAGCCGCTCTACCAGGGAGGTCACGTTCCCACGGTAGTAGTTTTTCAGCTAATCAATATCTAATAATGTCTGACGGCTAGCATCACCATTCGCCCCTTATTAATAATTCATTGGGAAGCATTGACACCTATTAAGGTGTCCCCCAGAGCCGGATTAAGCTTATGTGTGGCCCCTAGACATAGACAAATTATTAAGGTGTCTATTAACTATTACGGTGTCCCCCATTAATGTTTGTGTCCCTCATTAGTAGTTGTGTCCCTCATTAACAAACTCAGTAATTAACGTAAATCCGCATTTTACACCCCTTCCCGGATCCAGTAACACTTTGTAATTAACCTGAATCAATCCGCGTTTTACACCCCTTCCCGGATCCAGTAACACTTGGTAAATAAATTGAATCCGCGTTTTACACCCCTTCCCGGATCCATTAAAACTTGGTAATTAACGTAAATCCGTATTTTACACTCCTTCCGGATCCAATAAAACTTGGTAATTAACGTAAATCCGTGTTTTACACTCCATTCCGGATCCAACAAAACTTGGTAATTAACGAAAATCCGTGTTTTACACTCCATTCCGGATCCAATAAAACTTGGTAATTAACGAAAATCCGTGTTTTACACTCCGTTCCGGATCCAACAAAACTTGGTAATTAACGTAAATCCGTATTTTACACTCCTTTCCGGATCCAATAAAACTTGGTAATTAACGTAAATCCGTGTTTCACACTCCATTCCGGATCCAACAAAACTTGGTAATTAACGTAAATCCGTGTTTTACACTCCGTTCCGGATCCAATAAAACTTGGTAATTAACGTAAATCCGTGTTTTACACTCCATTCCGGATCCAACAAAACTTGGTAATTAACGAAAATCCGTGTTTTACACTCCATTCCGGATCCAACAAAACTTGGTAATTAACGTAAATCCGTGTTTTACACTCCGTTCCGGATCCAACAAAACTTGGTAATTAACGAAAATCCGTGTTTTACACTCCGTTCCGGATCCAACAAAACTTGGTAATTAACGAAAATCCGTGTTTTACACTCCGTTCCGGATCCAACAAAACTTGGTAATTAACGAAAATCCGTGTTTTACACTCCGTTCCGGATCCAATAAAACTTGGTAATTAACGTAAATCCGTGTTTTACACTCCATTCCGGATCCAACAAAACTTGGTAATTAACGTAAATCCGTGTTTTACACTCCATTCCGGATCCAACAAAACTTGGTAATTAACGAAAATCCGTGTTTTACACTCCATTCCGGATCCAATAAAACTTGGTAATTAACGTAAATCCGTGTTTTACACTCCATTCCGGATCCAATAAAACTTGGTAATTAACGTAAATCCGTGTTTTACACTCCGTTCCGGATCCAATAAAACTTGGTAATTAACGTAAATCCGTGTTTTACACTCCATTCCGGATCCAATAAAACTTGGTAATTAACGTAAATCCGTGTTTTACACTCCGTTCCGGATCCAACAAAACTTGGTAATTAACGAAAATCCGTGTTTCACACTCCGTTCCGGATCCAACAAAACTTGGTAATTAACGTAAATCCGTGTTTTACACTCCATTCCGGATCCAATAAAACTTGGTAATTAACGTAAATCCGTGTTTTACACTCCATTCCGGATCCAATAAAACTTGGTAATTAACGTAAATCCGTGTTTTACACTCCATTCCGGATTCACAAAATATATGAATCCGCGTTTTACACTGCAATACGGATTGCGTATTTCAGAATCCGCATATTACACTCAGTTACGGATTGTATGTAAATCCGGATCCGCCTTTTACACTCGCAAATCCGGGTCCTGATCCGTATCCGGATCCTGAATCCGGATCCGGATCCGGATCCGCGTTTTACACCTACCCCAAAGAATGCCGGAGTCCACGGAACGTGGCAAAGAAGTAGAAACCCAGCTAAGGAGAATAGTAAAGGTCACACCGGAGGGGTTGCGACTAGAACAGATGTTCAACTTTCTCAACAACAGCGTAAACTATTCGCAGTGCTTTAAGATCACAAAGTTTAAATTCCAGGGATTAATGGAGGCCGAGGTGGGCCTCTCGGTGCTAATGATGCCAGCGTTGCTGGACATGTGCGTCGGACACCTAATGGCGTCGGCCACACTGCTCGATGTGGTTTCCGAAGTCCCAATGAAACAGAAACTCGATATAAGCCGCAACACGGTCGAGATGCTCTTCTACCCCGGTTCAAGTCGCCGCAGCTGTATCTGCGATATCATGCCTGTTGGGTCCTCGAAAAACTTTTAATTTTGAAGAATTCGAATTCGTGGACAATCTGACTTTCGGTCTGCAACTTCAACGAAAGAAGGACTTCCCAGTGTGGGTGGGCGCCCAACAGTGGGTGATCGCACATTTCTAGGTATTTATGGAAACTTACTTGTGTAGATTTGTAGGTATTTATGACTTTATGGAAACTTACTTGTGTACAGTTCTATAGTGTCAACCATAACAAGCTGTTGATCCAGTATAGCCACTGCTAGGTTAACGTCCAGTGGGTGGGCAGATTCAGAGAGATGAACAACCATATTGTCCAGATTCAACCCGTATTTAAACAATACCGGACGTAGAACTTCAACAATCGGTTTATTTGGTTTCGACTTAACTCCGACGGTTTTGGTACTGGGAAGTTCGATTCTGGAATAAGTAAAATAACAAATATTATGCGTCAAGAATAAACAACCCCACCTACTCACCCAGGGGGGTTCTTAGATAACATGAGTAAATCAGATAGATCTACTCACTTAAATAAGACGCGTCTTTCTAGCCGAACCTCCTGACCGGCCAAAACGACTGAATCCTCTAATCCGTTCAGCAGCCGACCGGTCGAGGCCGCGTACAGATCGACTGCGGCGAGCGGCAGCGCGTGGGCCTCACAGAGATCCCGGAGGACGCCGTGGATGGTGTGCCCGAGGC
>JAUCBJ010007676.1:0-54975 GCA_032718475.1 Nemertoderma westbladi
CAACCACTTCTTTGAGTAAGTCGTTTATCAATTTATCCAAAACAGAATCCTGAAGTCTTAGTGCCACTTCATGGAATGCCGAAAATATTATTCTTATACGCAACACTCTCTGCACCACTTCGAAATCTAATGAGGGATCAATAACTTGTGTACTCTGCTCAGCATGGAGTCGAATTTTAAGTTGCTCAATTTGTTTACTAAAGCCTTGCTTAAATGTTCTCGCCATCCTTTGATAAGTCATGGATTCTGTCACTGATTTTGGCATTTTTAATTTTTGTAACTCTTCTACAGTAGCATCACCTAGGTTAAAAAACCTGTGTAACTTGGGGAAATTGTGCTGGCGTAATACCTCTCTTTGAAACTCACCTGCAGAATATCCCGCATGGAGTGTTGATGTTGGTTTATAAGTCTCTATTGCCTCTAGCAGGCGGATTAATTGATTCGGTGGCAGCCTCGTTAAGGGATCTTTAAACGAGGTGTCAGAACCAGAACCTTTAGATGAACTGACTTCACTTACACTAGCTGGAATGGATTCAGATTGGGGGTGTGAAGCCTCACCTATTATCGGTCCACCTATTGTATTATGAGAGGCCTGGTTACCTTGTATAATTTCATTGTCAGGCAATACAGTCATGTTCATGTCATTTCTACTGTAAATACCATCCCTGTCAGAATTGGAACTGTCACTACTATAAGTGGGACTTCTTTGTGTTCTGACGTCCACACTTGCTGCTTGTTCTCGCTGGGAAGTCTTATTTTTCCATTTTTGCAAGTCTTTGTCCAACTCAGTATCCTTACTTGCCTGTACTAACCCTTTCCTTTTACTCTGTGCCCTAGTGCCGATCACAGATCTACGACGATCTACAAGCCGTGTGTCAGTTATTTGGACTTCCCTACTATGTATTCTAACTGGGGGATGTACAGCTGCTGGACTTCTTGCTGGAGGAGGGGTTCTCAAAATCTTGTCACGGACTTCAAACCCATCACTACTAGAAGCATTACTGGGTGCGGACATAAAAGAATTGTTATTTAAAGTAGATTTATGATCATCCATGTTAATTAATTAATTAAATATAATTAATTAAAAAGATCCAATCTATAATTTATTTATAAACTGTAGCGCCTGCAAATAATTAATAATTATTAATGCAGTATATATAGTTTGTCAGTCAGTTGATTTCTGCAACAGAAATAAGCCACGCCACCTACTGATAGAAAGATAACAAGTGCTGGTTAAAGAAATGCTAGTGCTGGATATTCCCGTAAGGAGTCGCCTTTGCCTAACACCCTCAGATGAAATTACACTGGTGGAAGCTACTGTAGCTATCTGATTGGCGATGCCTATATGGATAATTCAATTTAATAGGGCTTGACAGTAAATGGCTTATACTAAGGCAGTCAGAGGAGATAACAAATGGCCCTCCTTGTTCGCTCAGTTACCTACAATAATTATCAAGGCAGTATGGGCTGATGTTAAAGCTTTCTGTTACAAGCTATTGTATTGTACTCTCTTGGCAATGTTCCAATATAGACTAACAGTAACTGGGTCGACTGCAGGGAAGTTAATTCGATATATTGGCAGTTCCGAGTAACTTGTATGCCTGTAATGAATGATATAGACAAGTTATATTGATGCCGTATGTCTATGAAATAAATGTGACCAAATTGCTTTGGTATATAGATTATTCTTATATTCCTGCAATATAAATTAATCTACTACAGAATGATAATGCAATAGAACGTACCTAATGATAATGCGTACTTAATATACAAAGAAAATTATTACAAATCAAAATATTACAAATCAATGGATAGGACAATTTAACGGGTTAGATTTATCAGGGGAGTAAATTTATGTTTATAGCTGGAATTTAATTCCAACTATTTTGGGACTTCGGATTTTGCTTTCAACAATATTTATCATCTGTCGCACACAATTCCACTGTCAGGTTACGAACACACATAGACTTATGGTACGCCGAGACCTGCATAGATTTACAACGTCGAGTCTGACACGTGGAAGTTTCCCCAGCCTCCGAAACCGAACAGCGTCAAGGGAGAAACTCTTTAATTGCATACAATTTTCAAGCAAACACTGCTGTCCACAGGAATAAATTTTGCTTAGCCTTACCCGCTGGTAAGCAAAATTTAATAACTTGATATCAGGAACTCGTGCTTACAATAAGAAATACGTCTGCTCAGTTACCCAACGATCATCGATACCCTATTCGCACGTAGCTAGGAATCTTACTGTCGATCTGCCGCTGAACGCAATACAACTGAGCGTTCAAATCCCTTACCGTACTCACTATACCGAACACCAACAGGATTGATATGGGACCAATTAATCCAGTTTTCATGCAGTCAAGACGGGAACAGCACAAACACATTCAGTCACCTGAATCACACTCACAAATAAGCAATTCACAATCGAAACACAAACAACACAGTACAGAAAAATTTCTTCAAATACCTCTCCCAGAATATTTAGATAGATACTCGATTTACTATTAAGACGAGATTGACACCAAGCGAGATATAATTACGCAAGGGACGTCCGGGACGTCCTATCAAAAAGGTGGGGGACACGCAGTTCGTTAGCCGCTTGAAATATTTGAGTGCAGAATCTACACTGAACTATTAAATGCTACAACAATAAATGTACATACTGTAAATGTAAACATTCAGGTAAATAAATTTTTACAACTCCTATTCTATACACAGTAAATCTATTTATAACACCGACAGTTGTAAACCTAAAATATTCTATTCAGGGTGCGCAGTCCTAAATAGCCTACTCTAGAATTACAGATAAGGACAATGCAACAATAAATGCAACACTAAACTTACGACCAGCTGTATATACAAGAAACGGGCGCTAGTAACCGTTACTTGTACTCGTAGAATAATTTATTGTTGCATATAAAACTGGCGTTACTATAAACAGATTTGAAACCCCGTATAAATAGTTCCTTTAAGTTGTGTGTCTGGACTGCTTACGTCTTTATGTCTAACTGAAAACTGTATTCATTCTAGACTTATGGAAGTCGGATTTATGAAACTGACAATCCGAGATACCGATGTCACAGGAATTAATTTTGTGCACGTATTAAAATATGTTAGTTTGCTATTAATATTAGGCGTCATATGACAATACTGTAACACACACCCCAATGCGATGAGTTGCAATACCGTACAGTCTATAGACCACCAACCTCAATGTTATTGTGCTACCAACGTTAATCAACAACGGAATGACTTGAATCCATTCTCTTTATCTTTATCGATAACATAATAATAACATAAATCGCAATAATTCAAATGATATAACAAATTAATTAATAGACAAACAATAAATCGACATAATACGAATCAATATCACAAATTGACATCGGTAATATCACGTATTGACGTGAATATTCCGACCCACAAATCTACTAACAGCTAGTGAGTTGTTAACTAATAAATCTTCAATAGTTAGGCTGACCAACTGATATAATGCTATACTATATATAGGCTGGGGCTGGTAAGCTGAATGCAAATGGGTATTAGCCAATCAGAGCTATTCTGCATGGCCCTTGCCGTATAACATAATATTTCTCTGGCAGAAGTAAATTAACAATATGGGGCAAGCCTGCGAGGTAAATGCCATTCACTAGTGGCATTAACACAGCCAGATACTATAGTCAGCCAGTCCCGGTAGCTTTATAGGTCCTGGTAGTAGCATTAGGTCCGTGGCGTTAGGTCCTGGCAGCCTAGCGTTAGGGCCGTGCCATTCCGTCAGTAAGTCCAGTCTGCCTACGTAACCAAGCAGGTTAGTAAAGGAGCAGGTTACATAGACGAGTTGAAAGGAACCAAAACTTAAACGCGAGAGTTAGGAATAATTTAATTGAGAATTAGGACCGATTTGGACCTAACGCTACATTACCACTGACTATGTAGGCCTACACTTTGCAGTTTGTAGGGCCTAATTAAGACGTTCCATACAGGAAATATTTCCATATTATACATACACACACACGCACCGACATACAATCAGACATACAAAGATATTAATTGACTTTTCAATGTTGATTAAAGCATCGCCCTGACTTGGAAAATTGACGTGTTTACATAATTCGACTCAATTGTTTATTATTATTATTTGTTATATTTGTTATTTATTATTATTATTATTATCAATCGGTCACTTTTATTTGTTAGACAGTTTTTACAATTCAGAAAGTGCACAATTCAGAAATTTAAATAGGGCCTACATTTTCATTTTAAAATATTTTTACTACGGTTTGTATAACGATCAATGTTGGCTAAATAAATGAATACGAGTCCATGTTCTATGACACCATCACAGACCCCGAGACTCTTGTTAAAATGTTAATTGGCAATCGGGCTAAGCAACTAAAACATGTCCCAAAGGCATCCAGAGCTAATCTCGCCAGCCTCTTATCCGATCTGTTCATGGCCATAGTCGCAGACCCGTCATTGGTTGATAGTTGGTTTAAGCTTCTGATCGCAGGTCACCGCTGTATAGCGGCTCCTAAGCGAGGAGGAAGGCGACAACAACTGTCCCTAGCCTCACAAGTGAACAAGAACATCGCCGCATTCCGCACTTGTTCCCCCTTCATCATGCCTCCTCCAGAAATGAATACCACATCGGCACGACATCAGAATAATCGGGATGAGATCCGCCTTGCCACTGCAGTCGCGGAGAAGATAGAAGACGGCGATGTCAGAGGTGCTATCAGACTCGCATCATCGACAGACTCTATGGCACCGAACACTCCCGAGACGCTGCAGGCCCTGAAAGCTAAGCACCCTCCTCGCCCAGCAGACAGACGCGACCCCCCTCCCCCAGTGCAGCCAAGTGCAACACCTTGTTCACCACAGGTACTACGCAAACTGATCACCACATTTCCGAGTGGTAGCGCAGGTGGGCCGGATGGTATCCGACCCCAGATCATCAAAGATCTCATAAGGGCCGAAAATGGAGAGGCAGCATCCCGACTTCTTAACTCCATGTGCAAGTTCGTCGACCTTGTTGTTGCCGGTAAGATCCCAGACTGTATCGGACCACTCTTCTTTGGAGCAAACCTCTTCGCATTTGTGAAGAGTGTAGGAATCCGGCCAATTGCTGTTGGTATGACATGGCGACGACTGTGCTCAAAATACTTCGGCTCACTCATGAAGGAAGAGAGGTCAGCCTCATATGGTTCCACTCAGCTCGGCATCGGGACCAAGAACGGAGCCGAAGCAGCAGCACACGCAGCGCGTTCGTATGTCTCAGCAGATAATAACGGCTGCTCGGTTTTACTGAAAGTCGATTTCAGTAATGCCTTTAACACGCTCCGTAGAGACTCTCTCCTAGAGACAATCCATCAGCGCTATCCGATGATTTACAATTATACCCGGGCAGCCTATAGTGATTATAGTTTCCTAATACACAGAGACAAGGTGATCCTCTCCGAAGAAGGTCCGCAACAGGGAGACCCCGAAGGTCCTGCATTGTTTGGAGATGTCACGAACGATCTCAACCACTCGCTGAAATCTAAATTTAACGTCTGGTATCTCGATGATGGAAACTTCGCAGACAAATATGAGATCGTGCTACAGGATCTCCAGACAGTTATCGAGGAAGGACGGAAGTGCGGGTTAACTTTAAACTCTAAGAAATGCGAGTTATTTTTTCTGGGAGAAACACCCGAAGAGGAGCGCCATCGCATCCACAAAGAGTTCAACAGCATCTGCGAGGGAATCTTAGTACCCGACCTCGCCAACCTCACGATGCTGGGCGCGCCGATAGGGAAATTTGCAATGGTGAAATGTCTTGAGGCAAAGGTATCTGATCTGGAGACCATGAGTAGCCGGTTATCATCGCTCGATAGTCACCACGCGTTTTTCCTCCTGAAGAATTCCTTCGCCATACCCCGCCTTCTGTACTTCTTGCGCTCCGCCCCATGCTTTGAATTCCCGGCGATTCTAGAGCGATACGACCAACTCCAACGATCCTCCCTCCAAGACATCGCCAACTCGCAAATCGACGACAAGGCATGGAAGCAGGCTTCACTTCCTGCCCGATTGGGAGGCCTTGGGATGAGCTCTGCCAAGCAGCTCGCACCGACTGCCTATTTGGCTTCAGCGGCTGCTTGCAGACCTCTCACGAATCTCCTTTTCACTCCAGAAGTTTACTCAGTACGAGATATCCCGGGAGCCCTTCACCCCCAACCCATCGCAAATGACATCACCTCTCGCGGTGCACTAGAACTGTGGCAGTCCTACACCACCACTGACATCATCGCACCAACCGATTCCAAACAGAGTTCATGGATGGCTCCAATCCATGAGTTCAACCGTGGTTGCCTCCACGAATCCGCTGTCGGTAATGATCTGGCCCGGCTAAATGCTTTAGACGACCCAATCCCTGGCTGTTGGATCGACGCGATCCCAGTATCATCATTAGGCCTGAAACTAACAGATGCCCAGCTCCGTATTTCAATAGCAACCCGCCTGGGATGTAAAGTAACGGAGCCCCACAACTGTTTCCGGTGCGGTAAACCCGTTAAATCTGACGGTCTCCATGGTCTCTCGTGCAGTAAGAGCGCAGGTCGACAAGCACGCCACAGCATGTTGAACGATATCGTAAAGCGATCACTAAACAGCTGCGGCGTGCCATCCCTGCGTGAACCGCCAGGTCTCTGTTTGAGCGATGGGAAGCGGGTAGATGGTGTAACATTAGTTCCTTGGAGCCAGGGAAGAACACTTACCTGGGATGCCACAGTAGTCGACCCGCTGGCCCCCAGCCATCTCAGAATAAGCCAAACCATTGGTGGTCGCATAGCCGAGGATCAGGAGAACGTAAAGATTAGGAAGTATCAGGAGTTAATTGATCGGGGCTATCAGTTCGAACCAGTTGCCTTTGAGACATTTGGCCGCCCCGGTCCGAGAACAGCCGCTTTCCTCAAAGAAGTCGGGATGAGGCTCCATGCCAACACGCATGAGCCCCGTTCTCATCGCTTCTTACTACAGCGTATCCTGATAGCTATCCTGATCGGAAACACCGCTTCGATATTGGGAACCAGCGAATCATTAACTGAAGGACTCTACGATATTTTAGAGGTGTAGTGAAGCATCTGAGGCTTATCTCGTTGGATTGTTTGAGGACACGAATCTGTGCACTATCCACGCCAATCGAGTTACCATAATGCCGAAGGATATCCAAACTGGCCCGTAGGATCAGAGGCAAGAGGACGTAAGGACCCGCAACAGTTTTAGACGTTATGTATCAGAAAACATTTACTTGTATTCGTAATAGAGAACATGGACTCGTATTCATTTATTTAGCCAATATTGAATTTTGTACAGTACATGTAAACTTAGAACTTGCAACAGTGGGCGTAAGGCGGACTCCGAGTGGAAGAGAATACCAAATATTGGGCGCAGCTACAGCAAAATATCGATTACAGTGGCTCTCTAGGTTAAATCGTGGGATGATGGCGAGACCCTGGTCATTGGAGCGCAGTGGGCGTGGTTGATAGTGTGGATGCAAGAGATCAGTAAAATAGGCCGGACCCATATTACTGTATTAAGGCACACTTACTGTATATGTCAAAAGTGCAAATTTATTATCAATATGGCGCAGAATAGGCAGCCAATGAAGATCACGCAACACTGGTGTAAATGTGCTCTGTTTTACCGAAACGTAACTTTATTGCCGAATTACTACTCTTGCCGAACGTGATAGTTGCCGAAACGCGATGTAACCACTGCGTTGCGACGTACAGTAGCTGTATGTAAGTGGTCGCCAGGCGCCCGCAGTCTGTCTGTAACTGGTCGCCAGGCGTTAGCAGTTGCCTGTATCTGGTAGCCAGGCGCTAGCAGTCTGCCTGTAACTGGTATCCAGACGCATGCAGGAGTCTGCCTGTAACTGGTATCCAGACGCCCGCAGTCTGTCTGTAACTGGTAGCCAGGCACCAGCAGTCTGTCTGTATCTTATGGTAGGCAGGCGCTAGCAGTCTGCCTTATCTGGTATTCAGATGCCCGCAGTCTGTCTGTAACTGGTAGCCAGGCGCCAGCAGTCTGTCTGTATCTGGTAGCCAGGCGCTAGCAGTCTGCCTGTAACTGGTATCCAGACGCCCGCAGTCTGTCTGTAACTGGTAGCCAGGCACCAGCAGTCTGTCTGTATCTTATGGTAGGCAGGCGCTAGCAGTCTGCCTTATCTGGTATTCAGATGCCCGCAGTCTGTCTGTAACTGGTAGCCAGGCGCCAGCAGTTTGTCTGTATCTGGTAGCCAGGCGCCAGCAGTCTGCCTGAAACATGGTAACCAGGTGCCAGGATTCTGTCTGTAACTGGTAGCCAGGCGCCAGCAGTCTGCCTGTAACTGGTAGCCAGTCGGCAGCAGTCTGTCTGTAACTGGTACTGTAGCCAGTCGGCAGCGGTCTTTCTGTGACAGTTAATCATAAGAATGTAATTTAAAGTGATAACTAAAACACAGTGGTATCTATACTAAGGTACTAATAATTGTTCTATAAAGGTCTTAATACTTGCCGCCTTTGATTGCCTTTAATAGACTTTATTCATTGCATAAGTAATTGCCTTTGTCAAAAGTGTATAAATAGGAGGGGTTTTAGGCCTTAAAACCATTCTCTATCAGAAAATTATCATAACTTTAGTTACAAAGTTATTTACAAAATACTGTAAAAATGTCACCCGTAAGTCTTAAACTATTTTCTCTGCTGTCAGCTCTTTTCCTACTCCAGGTAAGTTTATTTAATGCATAAAGTATTCATTTAGCGTTGTTATCTGAATTATTCATTTAATAATTTGCTCACGTGAATAAAAAACCCTTTATTAAGGATGTTAGATTTATTCATCAAAACAAAAAAAAAATGTTTTCTCACAGAATTATTCCACAAACAGAAATTGTATTTAAACGATTAGCATCCTAGAGAGAGTGACAACGTATACATGACTGTAGCCAACAGCCAGTTCCTCACAAACTGTCTGTTAGTTATTCAGTTCACATTTATTTTGGTTTTTGTCCGAGTATTGCAGACTGGTTTGCTATTATTATGGCCTCTCCCAGTCTGATGTGTCCGGATATCCATATTGGTTGTCCAGTTGTCCTTTTTAGTTGTCTAGTTGTTCGTATAGGTTATCCCCGTCACCACCATTTGGTGTCACCTTGTCCATAACAGGTCTCCCCATGTCGCGTTGGATATCCGTCTGTCCACGTCTGTTTCCCTGTCCACGTCTTATTCCCATGTCCACATTTGTTGTCCCGTTGTCCCCACACCAATTGTAGCCCAACTCATATCAGTTTTCTTGTAATATTGTAATATGTGGTGGATTTATCAACATTTTCTATGACAGGCCCACTTTTTGGAGTAGCATGTAAAATAATATTAGCGATGATAACACTTAATAAGTTAAACAGTATTATTATTTATTTAGTAAATGTATTATTATTTCATCAATAGCTCTGCCGTGTAATGTGAAAAGACCGCAAGTCACAAAAAGTCATTTCGAGATTGTTGGTTTAAAATGTCCGTAAATTACTAATTTTTTATAACCCTACGCAATTGGGGGTGGGAAATTTTTCTATGTGATTATTGTTCACTTTCCATTAATATTTTGACGTCAGAGTTATTTTTTGTACTTACGCTATTTTTGCATTGTACAACTTATATGTAAATACATATTTCAAGACACATATTTCAATAAAACCGTATTTGCGTTTTCTTAATATCTATGCAATGACAAAACACCGAAGGTCTTGTTTTTTTGTTCGGTTTTTTTTGCATAAATTTAAATAGTTGCGGTCTTTTTTCTTTGTAACATTATATTTCAATTTCAATTTCAAATTCATTATGTAACATTATGTTGTGACTTACGGCCTTTCTACATTGCATATCTCGAGAACTAGAGTACATACGGTGTTCTCGATTATACCATTAGGTAGAGCGCATTATTTTTAGACCCAGAAAAAGTGAATTTTGAAAAAATGCGACTTACGGTCTTTTTACATTGTACGGCAGAGCTATTTATAATTTATTTATTATTACAGGCAAATGATGGACAATGTGGAGCCATTAATGTAAGTTTATTACAGTCATTGGTCCATATAAGAGACAAGTTTTGAACTTCGTTGGGTTCTGTGTAAAAATGTAAACACTGGACTTCCTCAGAAATTATGTAATAAGGGGTTTCCCGGGGCGTAGAATCCATTTTTCCGGGTCTCGAAAGTTGATTTCGCCTAGCAGTTGCTGATTTTTGAAGAAATGTTGCATGTCTCAAATTTGGCATCGATTCCCTAATGTGAGACAAGAAATTCAATTGTAATTTTTTTTAATAACTAACATGAAATAACCTCTTAAATATTACGGAGAATCTTGTTAGGTTCTTACAGCCTTTATTTGAGACAAAAGATCTGTAATTATTTGGCTATAGGAGCCCCTTGAAGTTTATATTGAATTTGTCTCACGTTTGGGTCCATGTCTCAAATTAGGCAGAATGACTACTATGACAGTGCTGTACTAAACTTAATGACTGTACTGAAGTAACAGTGTGACTTTCGGAAAGAATTCAGATGCAATTATAATGTATGTGTATAGGGGGCCTATGGTTTCTATACTTCAGATACTTGATACAAAGGCCTAGCCTACATTTGTCTCTTGTTATGGTTATAACTTCCTTGTCTCAAATTAGGGGAAATTCATGGAAACCGATACCATATTAAAGACAGTAGTCAAATGTAAAACTATGAAATCTTTACCACATAAAAATAGTTATATATAAAAATATAGCCTTTTTACTATAAAACGTCATAATTTCGAGAATCAGGTCAAAGTGGAATGCAAAAATCTCATATCGATTTTAAAACCTTAAAATTTATGAAAAAAAGCTTCGATTTTTGACGGGCCGCTAGAATATTATAAGTATATCCAATCCGGTTGAATTATACCTAACGATGTACAGGAATGGTTACAGATCATTATTCGAATTAGTTTTAAGTAGGTTTCTGTAATTATTTGGCTATAGGGGCCCCTTGAAGTTGATATTGAATTTGTCTCACGTTTGGGTCCATGTCTCAAATTAGGCAGAATGACTGTAGTTATTTTAAATTATTATTTTAAATGTAATTTCATGCGATTTCATAGATATTGTAAATGGTGACAAAGTTGAGTTGAATTCATAAAAGTTATAAAAATATTTCCTAACAGGTTATGGAGTTGGAAGAACAGAATACAGAGTTGGAGGGAAATATTAATGGGTTGTGTGACCAAATAAAAGATATACTTACAAACCTAACTAACCAACTCGATGAGCTAAATAACGATGTTAATTTCTTAACCAGTAATTATTTGTAACATAATTATTTGCCGTGTTGAAGTCCTTCAGTTTTATTATTATGTTTTTATTTATTTGTATGGAATTAATTTCGCACTACCGAATCGCCAGGCCGACATATTTCCTAACTTTATATCGCAGTGCGACATTATTTCTCAGTATGTCCCTACGCCATACATTTACTATGTATTTCAGTATATCCAGTATGTCACCGCGTCATTGTTAGGTTGTTATATAAAGTTTAAGTGCAAAACTACAAATAATTCTACCACATAAATCTTTTACGGCCCTCGTTTTATTATTTCACTAAACAAAATCACTCGTGCCGTAACGCTATAATGTGCTATTTTATGAGCAACGACGTAATATAGTTAGTATTTAATTGCTCTAAATGTTGGGTCGAAATGCCGCCGTTTAATGATTTCCCTAGAGAACTCCAACCCAACCACTGATCAGATGTGTGCAGAGGATTTAAAGATTTTAATAAACAATTTCAATTAATAATATTTCCTAACAGAATAAAGAGTTGAAAGACCAGTTTACAGAGTTAAAACTTTATAAGCTAATAGCGCAAAATGTTGGAGTAAAGATTCAGCAAAGAGTTGATGGATCTGTTGACTTCTATCGCAACTGGGATGAATATGTTGAAGGATTTGGCGACCCGAATACCAACTTTTGGTTGGGGTTGGAGATGATCCACAAGCTGAGTAAAAACGGGGTGAAGTTGAGAGTCGATTTGTGGTTCACTGGAAGTGGACGGACATATCCCAATAGTATTATTACAAAGAATTACAACAACGAACACAAATACGCGGAATACAACAACTTCTCTATCGGATCAGCTGCAACTAATTACACCCTAAATGTATCCGGTTACCATGGTACTGCTGGTGACTCATTGGAGTATACGCACAACGGTCAGCCATTCTCCACCAAGGACCGCGATAATGACGGGAGCGGTTGGAACTGCGCCGTAGAATATACTGGGGCGTGGTGGTACACTCGCTGCGCGGACAGTAACTTGAACGGAGAATATGGTGGGGGGTGGTCGCTAGGACCTTATTGGGATCATTTTACTGTAAGGAATCCGGCTTCTCGAGTAGAAATGAAGATTTGGATTTAGTAAAACTGTAAGTTTTATATAAAATTACTAAATAATTCCAATAGAGTTGCGTTGGAAACTAACTTTTACATTTAATTATAAAATAAATATAAATAAAATATATTTTGCTGAAAAGTTAATAATAATTATTAATAATAATGAGTTCCGGAATAAATATCGTTTTTTACTATAAAATTATTTACTTTAACGTTTTTATTATTTATTTTGCAGTTTGAATTCCCAATAAGTTTTCGAAGAGACTGAATCTTGGCTATTCTGCTATATGTTACCAGTTTATATGTGTGATGGTTATGGGTTATTGGTTTATGTTTGGTTAATATTTACAATATATTAATAAATTATAGTTGCAATAACTTAACTTTATTTACTTAACTTGCTGTTAGACCAGGAGGGGCCGGTTGCATATAAATCAACCTTAGCTAAGGTGCACCTTAACTCATAAGTGTTGCCTTAAATATTTCAACATCCGTATCAGTTGTCTGCCTAATATTACCTAATATATTTTATAGAAACATTTTGAGAACGTCGGAGGAGTTCCGAGAGCAAAATTTGGACTTTTCAAAATCAGCTGATATAATTAAACAAATTAATTGTTAATTAAAATTCTTTATTACCTAATAATATACAAATAAATCCTATTATATTTTAACGCCTCTGTTTGAATATCGCCAGTTATTGGGTTTCTGGAACGGTTCCTGTGCCAAAGCGAGGGAGCGAAGAGGAGTCCTAAATGAACCGGAATCAGGAGCTGTCATACCAACCCGGATATATTCCGAGCGATCAGTCGCCCTGACTACGGGGGTCGGGTAGACACGGGGGAAGCGGGAGTGGGGTCGGAATGATTCCGAGGTGGCGGCCCGGAATACAGGAGGGATATCAAGCGATATCCCCGCGGTAGTATCCGGGGTTACAGACGAGTCTCGGTTGAAACTCCTCCGGTAAACCGACGTGTAGGGCCGGGTACCTCGCCCAGCTGTGTCACTCACCCACTCGATGTGGTTCGCAGACAGATGCTGCCGCTTATCTCCGTAGGATTTAAACTTCCCAAACTTCTCGTCAAAATAAACCCCGTAGTCGCGCGTCTGGTGTCGGTTGTCGAGGAAAGAAAAAGGGTTTCCAGTTTTATATTCTCGATTTGTTTAGGAAATCCGGCGGTATTCTTTAGGTAGAAGCGTCGCGTCTTTGCGAAAGTTCTAGAACATTATTGTTGCCAGAGTGTCGGTAGATATATGTCATCATTTCCCTGCATTCGTGTTCTCTCGGATTGCCAATGGTGGCGCCTCGTTTCTATGGTAATACCACGTATGGTCTATTGGTAACCATGGTGACCAAGGTTGGCTAGCTTTCGGCATACTCAGAGAATATAGTTCGTCGAATTAATAATGAAGATACATTTTATTTCATTCTACGTCTAACACTAGCAAATTTATATAAAGTAACTCAATATACCCACTCGAGGTAGAGTCGTACTTTGTAAATAAAAATATACAACATAAAAATACCGGTTAATAACGATACAGTAATTTTGATTAAATTTGAAAATAATTACAAAAAATAAACAAATCCACAAACATGCTAATATTAATACAACCAACCCGAGAATAAGTCGGCCGTTAATTAGATTGGCATTAACGGTGTATTGATTACCCCTCCGTGTTGCCAAGCAATAATTCTCTCAAGGTAATAGATGTTGCCATTCGCTACTCCATTGGGGTGCATTATTTGATTGGAGTTGCATTTAATGTAGGATAAACAACCATATTATACATTTTTGTTTTGAGTCGTTGGCGCTAATTTACCCACCTGGGGGGGGGGGGGGGGGGGGGGGGTTATAAAGCACACGCTACCCAATTAGCGACACGTATTGACACGTAATTTAGTGACACGAATTTTAGTGACACGTATTTTAGTGACACGTATTGAAATTAATATTACTCTACGTCCTACGATACGTGAATTATATCAAATTTTGTCAACTACACGGAAAAACCAATAAGGACATAAAATCAGGTTAAATTAGTAAAACTTTTTATTATCTTATTTGCACTACTTGTTTTTTTCGTGCCCCAGGGGGCCACATTCAAAATGACCAGAAATTTTCTCGAATGTTATACAGTATTTGAGTTCTATAATCGCGATCAGCATCCAAAAAAACCGCTACATACTACAAATAAATTTATTCTAGCGAGACATAATTATAACAATTTTAGCACGAAAAATAATTTTGATGGGTTTCAGTGAAAGTCAACATAGGTCATATTCCTACTGTTGTAAGAGACAGTAACAAATTATACCGCAATATCCTACTGTAAAGTTTGTGAATCAAGGCATAATCCAACCTTCTCACCAAAACAGTAACCTCTAAGTAAGCGAACCTATTGCAGTATTGGTCTCTTATAACCGGTGAGGCAGAAGACAGTCTACGAACGGACAAACTTCGATAAAACAAAATCCCGCGCAGCGAATCCTAATAATCGTGCTGACTCACTGACGGACTAAAAGCGCTCGTATACTTTGCCGCGGTGTGATTTATATGGTGTGGGTGAGAGAGACGCTAGCTAAAATATAACTAGCGGGCAAAGCTGCGGTATGGACAAAATTATTTTATATATTTCGAGGTGTAAATAATTCCTAACGCGTGTGTGTTTTGATTCTAGGTCAAATTGATTTTGTAATCCTTCATGTAATATCATTTACTGGGTCCGGTGTACATTTTACAAATATTCTAATTTGGTAGTTTGTAGGTCTAATACTTACAAATGATAAGGCTCCTTCCCCTTTTGTGTATTTCCAGGACTGTGCCTGTGTCTTATCTGTGTACTGGTATCTCTCTGCCTATCCTCTCCTCCCGTAGAAACATGAAGGGTTTCCGCAGGTTTTTCCTGAATCAAAATAATACGGTTCCTAAATTTAAATTTTTGGCGTACAGTGTGTCGCTACTTCTACCTTCGATCTCAGGTCTTATACTTGGTAGCGAAGCATCGAACACTGTCTAACCTTTCAGGCGATGGGGTGTAAAAGCTTTTGCGGATATAATCAGTCCCCTTGCCCGCAAAGTACCGTGTGGGTGTTTTAACGGACATAAAAGTTGTTTTTCTATATGGTCAATTCCATGGTGTCGGACGTTGGGGCAAACCCAAATTTTCGGTTGTTTTTTACTATTTGTAGGAAGTTGTTAATTCAAGGTCAATCAGAGTAATGCTTATACTACCCCAAATTCGAAGCTCTATATGAGAACACATAATGAGTCCACTGAAAACTACTAGAGTTCTTGAAATTCGAGTTTAAAAAGTGGGTGTCGGACGTTTGAGTTTTGGGACAGTAATTTTTGGCTAAAAATTAAAACATTCGTGTAACAGTGCCGATGAGAGCTTTTGCAAATTTTGGCTAACCACAGTGATCAGCAACTATTTGGCTACCTATTATTAATCCAACCTTTGTAATATCCTAAATCTAACTTACAGTTTTTGTAGTTTGATTGGAATTGAAATGGTGTCGGACGTTTGGAGTCGGACGTTTGGATTTGCCCACTAATCCAGGTTCTTTTATTTGTACTTTGTTGGTAATGAATGCGAGGGTTCATATTCGCTTTGTCTTAAACAACATCTCTGCTTTACGGGGGTAGAAAAATAAAATAATTTCGTTCACAACTTTTCAAACTATGGCACGTTTATCGAACTGTACATTTTTTTATCACTTATTTCTCGAAAACTTTGTATGGGGTGCTAAATGGTTTAATTATGGTTAAACACAATAATCTGCAACTATGTGTTTAACTAATATATATCAAACTTTTGTAATATCATCAATCTAACGCACAGTTATTGCTGTTTGATTGTAAATTAAATGGTGTCGGACGTTTTGTGTCGGAATTATGGTGTCGGACGTTCCAATTATAACAGACTTATCCAGATTCTTATATTAGTACTAATGTTGATAAATCAATGGAAGTATCGTCCCGTGCTGTTACCCCCCTCCCACCGTCGCACTTAGCGATTCCCCCCCCCCCCCACCCCGCCCCACCCCCATTCCTGTTACCCCCACCCACCAAACACATACAATATTTCAAAATGTTTCAATCTAGATTACTGATAAGCAAAAACATTTTATTATTTTTCTCTCCAAAACAATAAACAGATGTTACCAATTTGGGGAAAAGAACAAGTTATGGAGACGGTAAAAATAAGCAATGATGTTATCAAATGAGGGAAATGAGTAATAATACAATTATATACATGGGCTAACAGGAATGTGGGGGGGGGGGGGGTAACATTACTTGAGTCTTGAGCGCGACAACATTTATAACAATGACCCATCTTGAAAGTCAAATCATTAGCCTAACGAAACAGGTAACAGGTAGCAACAGTCAAATAGTAATAGTGATGGTAATACCAACGACTATTCGACATGCTTATCGAATTATAATTAAATTGTTGTTCATTGCCGGTTACCCTATGGATTCAGTAAATTAGTTTGGTAGACCTTCAAACGTGGGAATCTCGAAACGGTATGTACTACGGATCCTGGCCGTTCCCCGTAACAAATTGGCTACTACTTGCTGGAATTAACTATTGTTTTATGTGACATTTTAATGCCGGATAAAGCCATCTAATCATGTTTTACATCCAATCACATTACAGTTACATTTTAGGTGTCGGACGTTTGTCAAACAAAGGTGCATATTCTGGGCTTCTGTACATGCCTGTTGCCAAGAGCAACAACCAATAGCAGAGGCTTTCAGTTCGGCACTTCAATAACTTCCACAAAACCAACTCTATTTGATTGACCGTGTAAATAGAAAGAAAATTGTGAAAAAAAGTGTCGGACGTTTGTGAAATTTACAAGAGTGTATTTAACACCAAATGTTCTTTACATACAAGTATGCACTACCACTTTGTAATAGCTTAATTGATGCAGTAATAGATAACCTTGATATTGATACCAAAAACATAAATTTATTCCGTGTACTTTAGAAATTATGACGGATCATAAACTGACTTAATTTTGAAGAATTATCTCAAAAAAAGAGATAGTCTCATTCATTTTACTAATTCCTTACAAACGGCCCTAGTGATGACTTTTAAATATAATATTCATAATCTATGATAAAAATGGCACCAGAAAGTGTATTCAGTGATAACAAATTATGCATTTAATTTTTTAACTTTTTTGCCCGTTTCTTATGGAATTGACCATATGTGTGCTTTGGCGGACATGGCAAGACACAAAACCCGCAATGCGTCAAATCCTCTAGCACAGTGTAGCCTTGATGATTCAGATTACGACATCTAACAGCTGGTTGCTGGCATGGAAACGGCCGTTGGACACATGGTTCTTTGTTCAGCTTAACAGCCAATCAGAGCGATTTTTGCCTTAGACGTGGAGATATTCTACAGATCGTACTAGGCGTGTTCAGTCTTACGGTTTCAGTGTTACTATTTTGTTGTTTCTATCTAGGCCAAGAACACCGGCTCTGGAGTCAATTTGTTTCAGACTTTAGAAGAAACATTAGTAGGCTTAGATTATAGAACGTATAACTGTTATCAGTTCAATCAGTCTCACAGCGGTACAGTCTTACCGTGTTATAGTTTTCATATCATATCTTAACCTACCGTCTTAATGCTATTTACTGTTGTCATTATTTGTATCAGTTGGTTGAATATTATTACTTGGAGAACATCGATAAATAACCCAAATTTCCCAATTTTCTTGATACACTACAGGTTAGAGAGACAGGTTACATATAGCGATTGCGACTTATATTATCGTGGTTTGTAGTGAATTTAATGCTATTTGATAGGCACTACATGAGTCAATTGCTGTTCTCTTTATGTATGATAAAATTCATTGACGGTCGGCAGATTAGTGTGCAGTATTGTGCGTTACCGGTAGTGTGCATGATTGTGGCTGATAACTAAGCATTTCCTAAAGAATGCGCCTCATACGTGAATCATAAGCCTTACCGTCTTACCGTTGTGTTTAGTATAAGTCATATCTCTGTTTACCTAGATAGAGCGCCACGTCCTAAAGGAACTGTTAATATTTCCCGAAAGTGAATAATATTGGTCAGAAATTATTTATTAACGATCAATCGAATAATACAGTAAGCTTACACTGCAATAAAAATCTAAGCCCTCCGAATCCAGTCTCCCGGGTATATCCAGCGGGTGAATGGACGCGCACTAGGCTGGCTTCGGCTAATGTTGTGTTTATTGGTATTAAATACTTGTCATATGCTAAAGTCTATTTATAAACCAAAAGACATATAAATTTTGGCAGGTTAAACTGCTAAAGGTCTTCAAAAGCGCGTACAATAACAGTTATCTTCTTTATTGCAGTAAGCAATAAAGTTGAAAGTACCGGTCGACCAGTAAACCTGAATCGGTACTGCTGTAGGTCCGTAGGCCCAACTGCCAGAACCGGTACTGCTGTAGGTCCGTAGGCCCAACTGCCAGAATCGGTACTGCTGTAGGTCCGTAGGCCCAACTGCCAGAATCGGTACTGCTGTAGGTCCGTAGGCCCAACTGCTTGAACCGGTACTGCTGTAGGTCCGTAGGCCCAACTGCCAGAATCGGTACTGCTGTGGGTCTGTAGGCCCAACTTTCCTAACCGGTACTTCCAGTATAAGTACATTAGTATTATTCGATTTTGATTATTGTATACTGGTAGGTCTTAGTACTTAATCAGGGAACGGCCGCCCTGGTTTTTTATTGAGATTTTACTTATTTCTGTCGGTTTTATTTACATGTAAGTTAATATTGAGCTGAAGACGTGTAAGTCTGCTCAGATTGTTCAGATAATTGTAGGCTGGACTGTTGTCTGACTGTTGTTGGGTCTGGAGAGATTACGGCGTGTGTAGAGTCTGTCCGATAAAGTGCCAGTTAGTAAGTTGGGGCATCTTGAGTTGTAAGGTCAACCCCCTCCTAAAGAATAAGTCGTACTACCGTGTTAGAACGCATACTAACTAACCATTTTGGAATCTGCATATACTGTAGTTTATTTAGGCTTGATAGTAGTCTGCCAGCGTTTTAGCCTGTGTTTGTTTGTGTGGTCTGTTCAGGTACCGTAATAGTTATTACTCAGATATTTTGTAGGCTGGATTGTTGTCTAGCTATTATTAGGTCTGGAGAGATTGCGGCGTGCGTAGAGTCTGTCCGATAAAGTGCCAGTTAGTAAGTTGGGGCATCTTGAGTTGTAAGGTCAACCCCCTCCTAAAGAATAAGTCGTACTACCGTGTTAGAACGCATACTAACTAACCATTTTGGAATCTGCACATACTGTAGTTTATTTAGGCTTGATGGTAGTTTGCCAGAGTTTGGTTTGTATTTTGTTTGAGTATTCTGTACGGGTAGCGTAATATTTATTATTCAGAGTTTATGCGATTATTGGCAACATTCATGTCCCCAAGTTTATTCCTACAGTAATTGTGCTTGTTACACATACCGTTATAGTTAAATTAACCCCGGTACTACACGGGCTGCTTGGCGTAGGTAAAGACTGGTGACTTTGTGCTCCTGTCACTCCAGCAGATGCCGTGGTTCTTTTAACTGTTCAAGTATATTTAACTGCTAGTTATCTGTTTTTAATAAGTACTTGTACCTAATTTAGGGTTTGGTGTACAGTGCTTTCCGAGAGTAATTAGTGTGGGCAGTGTATTGTGTTGTAAAGTGGTTAATAGGCACGTTGGATCTGGTAGTCCGCGGTAATTAACTTCTAGGTAGGAACACTCCGTGATACATAACGTAGTACCTATAGCGATACGGCTATAGGTCGTCAGACGGTGGTGTTTTCCTATCTGGACAGCGCAATATATTTACTACTACTTATTATTTACCGTAGTACCCTGTCCGTTGTAATAACCAGAATTCTAACCCTTTGTTAGACTGGTTTGTAGTTTCCCTGTAAAATTACCCTAAAATTTCGTACATAATATTTTTTGTTGTGTTTAATTAGAGAATTAATCTCACCCGTATCGTAAGTAATTTGTAGTATTAAGTAACTTAGGTAAATTAGAATTATTTGTTTTAGTATCCAACAAGTAGCACTTCACTGAGAGCGCACAGCTTCTGTGTAGTGACTCCCCCCAGAAATAATAACATTTATTTCAAATATTGACAAAACCCATTTTAAACGGGTATATATATATTATAAATCAACTCAAACGATTTATAAATAGTAGGCCTGCCATACAACAACTAGGTCTCAATATCAGTTGGACTACTGCTTAAATAACGGTAATAAAGTAAGTTAAAGTAACCAAGTAACCCTAAAATTTCAGAAATTCAACTATTCTAAAATAATTGACATACCGGTATTTACCATAGGCTTATTATATTTATTTCTATAAATTTGGGCTGAAATCATACAGGTATTCTGTAATTAATTCTAGTTTATAATTATACTTATATATACTATAAGTGTAAGCTGCATACCGGTATTCACGATAGGCCTATTATATATTTATATATATTTGTGCTAAAATTATATACCGGTATTCTGTGACAAACCTAGTCTACCATACTTATATATACTATAAGTGTATACCGGTATTCTAATATATTGTAATTAATTACCGGTACTAGGCCAACGGTCATACTGAATTACTAGACTTGCTTTAACTGTAACTATAGCAGTAAGCATTCAACTGTATAGCTAAGTATGTCTGACACAAAGCAAAACCTGTCAGACAGTCTAATCGATACAACCATCTGTGACACAGATAGGAGTGTGGAGCGATTAAGAAAGGGGTTCAGCTCACCTCCTACTGAAAGAAAAGTCATCCCTCCAGTAGTAGTATCAAACCCTAGGCTAATCCAACACCGTAGGTCTATCATCGGCACTCGGGCCCAAGTCAAACGGAACCAAGAAGCAGCTGTCCAACAGCAGCAACATCCTAGTCAAGAAACTCGTTCCCAGCGACCCGATAGCTCCAGTAGTTCGGATACTGTAGAGCTGACCCCCGAACGCGGAGTGAAGATGGCGGCTACAGCCTATTCGGATCCCCTTCTCACCCTTCCTGCTGCAGTACTAACTACTATATTGATTGCGGTGGAGGAACACCAAGTCGATTGGGCGAGAAGTAAGCGAGCGACCCAAGATAGTTATGCGGGATACGCCAGGGAAGAATTGATGTCTATTGTCGAGTCACAATGGAACTTTCCCGGACCCGGACTCCCGTTAGATTTGTCCGAAGCTACTTGGGAAGACATACACAGGATGGGAGTGACTAAAGATACGATGGATCCAGCTGTTTGGAAGAGGTCAGCAGCAGGATATGTGCAGGGATTCTTCGGCTCCTTAGAGCGATTAGAAGAACAACTGTTTCGACAACCCCAAGGACCTCAAGAGCAGGAAGAGCTGCTATATCAAGTACGCAAAAGAACCCTACGCATTAGACTAATCCTATCAGCCTTTGAGGAAACTTCCAAAAGAAGACAGGACACGTCGCTGCATGTTGCTGTCAAGACTTGGTTCCAGCGGGTAGGTCTCAAAGTACAAGAAACGGCCCAGTAGAAATCCCAGCTGGCTGAGCGACCAACCTATGAAGAATCAACCGATGCCACCTTTTCTCAAGTGGAAAGCGAAGTGACCGCAGAGAGATCGCGAACGAGAGACGCCATAGACATCTATCTGTCAGACTATCAACGTTTCCTAGGTGATGAAGAGTTGAGGAGACGACTGGCTGGACTTCGCCCCAATAGTGAAGGAGCCAAGCTTGTGTTGGACTCAATCGATGCGGAAATGTTAGCTGCAAACCAAGCTAAATTTGATGAAAAACTCCGCCTCGCTAGAGTCCAAGAAGAACAAGTAAAGAAAAAACGGATAGAGGACCGAAAGGCAGCAGCAGTAGCAGCGGCAATGGCAGAAGCAGAAGCGGAAAGAAAGGCGGCAAAGGCAGTGGCAGAAGCAGAACGGAGAGCGTCTGAGGAGACTACCCAACTGGAGTTGGAAAATCTGCAAGAGACGCAAGACTGCATAAATAAACAGTTAACTGCTAGTCAAATGCAGATGATGAGTCGATCTACTCCCAAACGCCAAGGATACACATCATCGGAGGAAGGCGAGACCACCGATCCTGAAGGCGGAGGAAATAGATCTCGTCTAAGCAGGCGTAGAAAAACATCTCACCGTCAAAAATTGCCTGATTTGCCCCCAGCGGTTAGAAGACAACTAGCTAGCACAGACTTAGGTAGTACAGAACCCACAGACCAAATTATTAAGGTCAAAAGACTCCCTACGATAGTTGATGAGCCTGAAATAATTAGGCCTGTTGTTCCCAAAGCCACTCCTGTGCTAGAGACCCCTGTACTTCCAGAGCTTAACTCTAAATTCCCTCTACACAGTACTACACTGCCTGTACCCGGTAGAACATTCCATGCGAATATCCCTGTCCTGGACACTGAGAGAGAAATCAAAGATTTGTCTCCCATCGTCCCGCGTCGGCCCGCTACAATGTTGGCGACTCCCACTTTGGCGGTCGAGTGGGTAGAGGAGGGATGGCGGGGGATGAATCTCCTGCTCGGACAGATGCAGGAGACTGTCCACCAACTTAAGGGAACAGTAAGGGAAAGTAGGTTAGAATTGCAAGAAGTGCAGCAAAGCATCGCGCTAGAACGCGACAAATTAGTCAATATACAAAAGGGTATACCAATACCCCCAGTAACATTGTGTCAACCTGTTAGGTCTGAAGTATCACATGCGCAAGGTGTGGAGCCTACACGCATCTATACTGCTAGTGAAGTAGAAACTCCTATAGCAAACCCTATTAAGGGTGATTATAAACCTGTTGTTAATGATATTCCCTATAGACCTGATAATAATCCAAGAAATTCATATACCGATAATTCTATATTAAATAACACGATGGCCCAAGAAAGCTTTACGCGTCAGATGGCTAGAACAGAAGCCCGCCAAGCGGTCAAAGTGGGAGAGATCGTCAAATTCAATGGAGATGAGATGAAATGGTTACCTTTCAATGAATATTACAAAGATAGCATACAGAACTCTGTACTATCTAACGGAGAGAAACTTAGATTCCTCATCAAGTGCTTGGAAGGACCTCCCAAGTTAATGGCGTTAAAGTTTATTGGACATCCAGATGGATTAAGACAAGTTTGGGAGACATTAAACATCAGGTATGGTAACAAGGATAACATAGCAAAGTATTTGTATGCAAAATTAGTAGCCCCCCGAAACTTCCTTAGTAGCGGGATAATAGAGTTTTCCGATGAGATTCAGGAGATCTGTAGACAATTGGACTGGTTAGGTAAGTCTCATGAATATCAGAGTTCCATGGTTATTGGAGCCGTAGTCTCTACTTTACCAAAGGGTGGATTATGTACACGCTGGGATAAGAAAGTGTTGTATATGAATGAGCAGCAACGACGAGGCCCTACCATGGCTGATCTTATGTCCTTCTTAGATAGTGAAGTAAAACTACAACTCATAAAGCAGTCCAGAGAGAAAACATCGGAAAATAAGGTAAGTGAGAAACCCGTTTCTAGGAGAAGAGTAACACCAGTGTATTACACTGATGACGGCGAAAGCCAAGCTTCTCAAGAAGAGGACAGTGGAAAAGACACTGACAGATTTTACTATGTTAACAAAACCTCAAAAGACGTAAGTAAATACAAGGCTCGAACCAACGATAGGAGAGAACAGGTTGCCAAGACTCCTCCTCAGTCTCCTAACAGAATGCACGGAAGAAAGCCCGAAGAAAGAACGAGAGTGCATCACGTTACCCAAGGTAAAGTGAGTAACATCAAACCAAACTGTGCGCTGTGCGACAGGCCCCACCGTTTGAGTGCGTGTGCTGAATTCCTAAAGAAATCCCTTGTAAACAGACGTGAAGTCATGTGGGATAAGCGGTTATGCTATAATTGCCTCAGACCAGGACACCAACGGCGAACCTGTTACTCCAATGTAAAGTGTGCAAAGTGCGGTGCGAAACATCACATCTTGTTACACAATGGATTCGAACGAGACAACCCGAGTCAGGTAAGTGAGCCCGAACTACATGTCCAATTCAGTGATGTAAATGACACTGATCAGGAGTCTGAGATGGAAGGATTCTATACTGACGAATTCTCCGACGCCAACGAATCCTGTTACCTAATAAATACCGCAGTGTATCGAGCACTTACTTACGAAAAGGACACCGACAATGAGTTCCCCCCAACTACCTTTGACAGACAACCATCTTTCAAAGCTCCAACTTCCAACGTAGGAATCAGAGAATTTCCTGTAGTGCAGGTAAGAGTTCACGGTCCTAACAAAAGTTACATAGTGAACGCCCTCCTTGACTCCGACAGCACAGGAACATTCATCGATCAAGAACTAGCCGAAGATATCTTTGCTGGACAACCCAAATTCCAAACTAAGTTGAATATGTCCGGAATTATGCAGGTTTGGAACTCTACCATAACGGCAAATTACTATGTAGGTGCGTTGTCCACCCCCCAGGATAAATTAGGAGCACAAAGTATAAGGTCAGTAAAAATGGTGGCTATAAAGAACTTCGCTACTACCCAAGTAGAACCTTATAACTGGGACGAGGACGAGAGCATCCAACAGCTTAAGATACCTCGATTCCCGACAGATTATCCTGGAGTGCAAATACTCATCAGCCAAAACGCGCATGAGGCGCTCGAGACATTGGAGAAACGGCCTGCTCAACCACAGTCACTACAAACCTATGCGGTAAGAACTAGAGTAGGTTGGTACTTTACTGGCCCTTCCCGCAGAACTCTCAAAGAGAGATTACCACAAGAAAGAATATACCAGGTAAATGATTGGGAAGTGGAGAGCAGTGAGGTGGACGAACTAACTGAGGGAACACCATACTCCTCAGATAATGACGACATCTACCAACTCTTCGATGAAGAGAACACAATCGACCTACTTACAGAAAACAAAACTTGGAAAAACCAGGTGAACCTATGTCAACTGATTCGCCCATCGGGACCCATTGATTACAATGACGAACTAAATGATGAGATAGAGCGCTACAATGCTAGAACTTGGGACGAACTCGCCGTACGATTCTTTACTCAAGAATTGGTAGAGCCCAATTCATACGATAAGGCCCTATCGATAGAAGAAGAAAGAGCCAAGCAAATCCAGGAAACAACTACACGTTTTTTAAAAGATCAAGGTAGATATGAAATCGGCCTACCATTTCGAAAACGAGAACCTAGATTTATAAATAACCCTCCCTTGGCAGAGAAAAGAATCACTCAATTACATCGACGCCTTACGGCTAATGCTTCAGCTAAAGAAATGTACCAAACTCAGTTGAAGAAATTTATTACAAAGGGATACGCGGAGCAAGTACCGGAAGGAACACCAGTGACTGAGAGAACGTATTACTTAACACATCATTACGTTCCCAAACCCGGTAAACCCCATGAAGTACGAGTCGTATTCGATGGCTCCACTCTATATATGGGCCAATCCCTCAATTCCGAGTTGTTACCAGGACCCAACTTACTCCAATCTTTGTTGGGAATACTTTTAAGATTAAGACAATATTCCATCGCGTTTGCCTCCGATATAGAAGGAATGTTCTTACAAGTCAATGCGCTGGATAGAGATAGAGACAGCCTAAGATTTCTGTGGTGGCCTGAAGGAGATCTCAACCAGAAACCGGTAAAGTACTGGATGACCATCCAGGCTTTTGGGATCATATCAAGCCCTTCCAACGCCTGCTCCATGGTGCGGACCACTGCGAATGACAACCTTCTCAAAAGAGGTGATAGACAACATCAAGCGCGATATATACATGGACGACAATTTAAAGTCCCTTCCATCAGTAGAAGAAGCCATTGATGTCGCGAAAGGAACGGTAGAGTGTTTGAAAAGAGGTGGATTTCGACTGACGAAATTCACCAGCAACTCCCGTGAGTTTCTGGAAGCGATACCGGTAGAAGACCGAGGAACGGAAGACCTAGACTTAATAAAAGACAATCTTCCAGAAACCAAGACGCTTGGCTTGAAGTGGGACACAGAAAGAGATATCCTGTTTTTTCAGCTAAAACAGCGAGATAATCCAGTTCGGACCAAACGGATTTGTTTAAGTATCCTGAGTACTTACTTCGACCCATTGGGATTTATTAGCCCAGTTATATTGATTGCTCGGAGTTTAGTACAACAAATGTGGCTTGAAAACCACTCATGGGACGATCCACTTAAGGGAGAACTGTTAACGAGGTGGATGAAATGGGAAGATTCTCTGCCTGCCATCGAGAGCTTTGTAATTTCCCGTGCATATTTTGGTCATGTTCTCCCTACGTATTCCTATCAACTCCATGTGTTTGGAGACGCCAGCGACATGGGAATAGGTATAGTAGCATATCTGCGAGTCAAAACTCCGGATGGAATCAAAGTCGCCTTGGTTACCTCTAAGGCATTGATTAACAACAAGTTAAAGGTTCCTCGAGCGGAGTTAAAAGCAGCTTTATACGCTACAGCCATCGGCCAGAACGTAACAGAACAAATCGACTATCCACTGGAGAAAACTGTTTATTGGACCGACGCTTTACTTGTGTTGGAGTATATAACCAATGAAGTCTGTCAGTTCAGCGTTTTTGTTACTAACAGGGTAGCTATTATTCTTAGTCGCACAAAGATAGATCAATGGAGACATTGCCCTGGTACGATTAATCCAGTCGATATTGCCTCCAGGGGAGCAACTCCACAGGAACTGATAGATACTCCAGACTGGTTGGGTGGACCCGACTTCCTGAGCAAGGAAGAGGATGAATGGCCTCCTCACCTTACTACGGCGGAGATTAGACAAGCCAAGGGAGTGGCGAAAGTCAAACCTAAAACCCGGGCGAGTAAATCGAAGTTATTTAAACCGACGATCGATCTATCTGTATTACATACTTCCGGAAACGATGCTGCGGATCCACAATCCCTCGCCACAAATAAGGCTGTCTTGGAAATTAGGGATAGAGATTGGAAATCTGGAATACCAGACGTCTCGCAAGGAATCTCACCCCTGCTGCAGAGAGCAATACATCACTACAGTTCCTGGAATCGGCTTTGTAAAGCCGTCACATATTTAAGGCGATGTTTGCATCATCACTACTCCAGGACGAAGACCATTAGTGATACCGCTCCATTGACATCTGCGCAAGTTCATGTTATTAAAAATTTACCCCAATATAAGACATCCGACCGGTTTCTAAAGGAGAAAATCAGTTACCAGGAGCATGAAGAAACCAATAAGCAGATACTGAGACTCCTGCAATGCTATGAGGATTCCGATAAGTATTTCCTGTTGTTGAGAAATCCGCAGATGCGCTTAAGGGATCGCTTCTCTAGCACAATGATAGATGGGTTAATACGTGTTGGAGGAAGACTCACCAATGCACCATTATCCTTTGACACTAAATTCCCCATACTCATTAGAAATCTTGAAGTACAAATCAAGATGATTGTAGATGTTCACAGTAAACTTTATCATGCTGGTAGAGAACGAGTTCTTAGCGAAATCCGAACTCGCTATTATTTTTATAAACCCCGTAGAGCTCTGAACCAAGTTTTTAGGAACTGCATACCCTGTAGGAAAGCATTCAGTAGGCCTTTAACACAGCGAGAGGCAGAATTACCTAGGGAACGAGTAAGCTTCTATGAACAACCTTTAACCCTTATTTGGCCCTATTGAAGTATATCGTGCTAGGACCATAGTCAAGAGATGGTGTGTCATCTTCGTATGCATGACTTGTAGAGCCATCCATCTCGATATGGTGAACGATCTATCTACCAACAGCTTCGTCTTAAGTTTACGCCGACAGATCGCTCGCTTCGGGACTAGTAATACCATGAGATCGGATAAGGGAACGAACTTCATTGGTGCCAACAACGAAATCCAGGCTTACGTGAAGGACTGGAACCAAAGACAGGTGGACGATCAGCTAAGGATAACAGCATCTAGCTGGACCTTCAACGCCGCCGACGCCCCTTGGTGGGGAGGAAGTTGGGAGAGATTAATTAGAAGTATCAAGACCGCATTTCACTTTATAGTGCCATGCCACGCGTATCTCACCGACAAACTTTTGCGGACGTTAATGGAGGAAATAGCTGCCTATCTCAACTAGAGACCGCTTATGCCAGTCTCATCGAGTCCCGATTCCCTGGAAGCGCAAACACCCGCGCACTTCCTACTGAAGAAACCTGTAGCCATGCTCCAACGATCGGAGATTAACGATGGAGACGAATACTGCCGTCGAACTTGGCAACTTATGCAGTTGCTATCCCGTCGTTTCGCTGACCATTTCGAGAAACATTATCTGCCCACGTTACAACTTCGAACTAAGTGGTTTGCGCAGCTTGAAAACGTCAGCGCCGGAGATATGGTGCTTATTGTAGATTCAGAACTTCCACGTAAACGGTGGCAGACAGGTCGTATCATCGAGACTCACATCTCGGATGATGGTTTAGTACGCTCGGTAGAACTCGTCGTCATGCGGCGTAACTTCAAGAAGCCAGGCATAATCTTTGAGACGCAACAGCTCAACCGCCCAGTTGGTCGTTTATGTTTACTGGAAAGAGACAGAGAACTCTCCGGAAACTATGGAAGACAAGACACTCTTCCCATGACCACCTCCCTAATTCCTCAAACATCTAGGGACTCCCCAACGTGATACGTCTGGAGTGGGTGCATGACTATATTATTCTATCTATTTTTATTATATTTTATATGCGAACGTTATTATGTACTTTATTATAATCGTTTTATTTAATTTTATTTAGTAGAATGTTATTTTAGATTATTTAGTAGGTTAGTGCAATATATTAGTGTTTATTACGTAATTACACATAATATATTTAATATGACGGCGAGAAATAATTCTTCCTTTTTCCTTACTTTTTCCTTTGCGATATTGCTCTTCTACTTTATATTAAATAATACATATAGTAGCGTGATGTCCCTATAACAGTAGCGTAAAACGCAAATAAATCTGTTAAACCTTTTGACCATCTGTAATTTTAGTCGATTAAGATATCGCGGCACCCACCGATATACTTGAAAGACAAATTCTAGAATCAGTGGTTAACGTCCCCAGACAAGTTCTGGAATAAATCGGTGCCTATCTTAAATATTAATTTAATATTTATTAAAATCTGTAAAATTCAGATCCTTTAAAATTTCTAGTCAATTAAGATATCGCAGCGCTTACCGATACTCTTAAAAGACAATTTTATAGAATTAAGGATCCTAGGTCCCCAGACATGCTCTGGAATAAAATTGTGTCAATTTTACCATCAAATAATAAAATTCACGGGAATAAATTTAAATTCATATCTTAAATGAATTTCATAAATTGTCATTTTGTGCAATTTATAACATTCCCAAAATTCCATTAATTAATAGATCATGGGAGCGGAGATTCATCCTATTGAGTGTATTAGAGTGCGAGAATCTCCGACATATAGGCAATAGCCGATAAAATTAATAAAATCATGTATAAAGAGGATATTGACAATTAAAGAATTACTATTAAATAGCATTCCAGATCTGTATGCATGAGAATTACCCTAATTCTACCGCTAGCTTTCCATAATGTCACCATAGCAACACCCACGCTAGAATTAGAAGCAAGTTAAAAGAACAATAGACGGCACTGACTAACGGACAAATGGCCTGTATGTGTACAATTGGTGACAGTTGTGTTGGAATTTGTGCGTTTATAGGTGAATGTTACTGCTAAAGTATGTTTACAGTAGCTAGTCGCAATTGTAAAAGTAGCCCAACTCTCCTATAGAAAGAACCTAAAGTGGATCCAAGCCTTTGGGACGGACAGTGGAGTGACTTGTGCCGGTTATCGTTGTCGTGCTGTTGCTACATGTTGGCGTAAACACCGCGACGACGGTACATCGGCGCTGAGAATCCCACTGTCCGGGGGCAACGAGAGGTAGGCAGCGACGCCCGCTAGCCTAAACATAAACTCATTTCGATATTAATAAACTCAGATAGCATATATGACGGAGTTGATAGAAGATGATCTTGGTATCAGGGAGCGATATACTCTACCTTTACAAGCATTTGTGGATAGCTTAATACGCGGTGAAGCCGATCCAACCATTACGGAGGACGATGGTCGTTATATTGAACCGCCGATGTCCCAAGAGCAACTTACGCGTGAATTGGACTATCGAAAATTCACCGCTCGCTATACGCATCGTAATGGTACGTATATGGACTTCCTAACTACCGGCCATCCTATCGATTTACATGATACGGACGATGTAGACAACGAAAGGGAAATGGTTCTATTTAAATATCATACCCAGCGGAGTCGTAACGATAAACCGAGAATAGATCACGAAAATTCTATTCGTAACAGACTGGAAAGAGAAAACGTTGAAGAACCGGATAAACGCATCGACTTCAACGACTAACTAGAATTTTTGAGAGAAACCTATCTCAACATCGCCAGTCAGCAGAACCTAGAGACTCGATATCCTCAAGGTATACATCATGACCCTATTGTAGAACTCAAACGGCTCTATTTCACTATGATGTATCTTACCGCCGATCGTCCACTACCTTTTATCCCGTATAGTTTTGAACAAATGGAAGAATATTGCAAAACTGGAGAACAATCACCCGCGTTTCCTTGTTTTATTGCGCATATTGCAGACTCAATAACTTGCATATTTTTGCAGTTTGCCCTCAATTTATGACTCAATGTCACCATTGTCAACTAAAGGGACACGCCAGTTTTGATTGCCCTTTTAATCACGATTTGGAAAGCGTAGATGAAATGATCACACTACGTTACATCAGAGCTTGGGAAGCGAACGCTGATTTACATTGTGATTCGCGCCATCGCTATTATCCTGGACGCGCTTACGAAGGAGTTTATGCGTTCCATCCTTATCTATTCGCTTCTGTCGAACAGAAATCACGCATATCGAGTTACGAACTACTGAAGCGCGTCGGAGAATGTATTTCAACCAAATTCGTACGCAAATTTCTCAGGAGTGTTAATCCTAGCGACCTTCATTCCTATAACCTAATCAATTTTATCCATCAGGATCCGGACTATGGAGACTTATTTGTTAACTCACACCCCGAGTTACAGGAAGTATATCGACGGCCTTACGAATACCGAGCCCGCGAACGCTAGTTAGAAAGAACCATTAAACCCAGGAAGTTTCTGACTGCCTATGGTCCACCCACGGCTCTCGTTCAGACCACTCGTAAAGGACCCGTAAGAGCGGCCGTCCTAAAACGCGCTCTCAAGGCCGTTAGACCCCTCTCCCCCGACGTTGATGTCAATCAACCCGGCACTTCGACTGGCGGATACACCGACCATAATCCTACACCCTCTGATGCAATCATATTGCACCCTTCACCCAGGAGTTATAGCCCTCCTTGTAAAGTGGCTCGCCCCAAAGAGAAAAAGACTCTGGCCAGCTTTAAAAAACTGCGTAAACGCCGTCCACGCAAGAAAGAGTAACCGTTTAGAGTATTTACGTATATTAGAAACTGTGATTTTGTATATTTATAGACTTGAATCCCATTTTCTGGGAGCGGTGTAAAAGCTTTTGCGGATATAATCAGTCCCCTTGCCCGCAAAGTACCGTGTGGGTGTTTTAACGGACATAAAAGTTGTTTTTCTATATGTGTGCTTTGGCGGACATGGCAAGACACAAAACCCACAATGCGTCAAATCCTCTAGCACAGTGTAGCCTTGATGATTCAGATTACGACATCTAACAGCTGGTTGCTGGCATGGAAACGGCCGTTGGACACATGGTTCTTTGTTCAGCTTAACAGCCAATCAGAGTGATTTTTAGACGTGGAGATATTCTACAGATCATACTAGGCGTGTTCAGTCTTACGGTTTCAGTGTTACTGTTTTGTTGTTTCTATCTGGGCCAAGAAGTTAATTTGGAGTCAATTTGTTTCAGACTTTAGAAGAAACATTAGTAGGCTTAGATTATAGAACGTATAACTGTTATCAGTTCAATCAGTCTCACAGCGGTACAGTCTTACCGTGTTATAGTTTTCATATCATATCTTAACCCACCGTCTTAATGCTATTTACTGTTGTCATTATTTGTATCAGTTGGTTGAATATTATTACTTGGAGAACATCGATAAATAACCCAAATTTCCCAATTTTCTTGATACACTACAGGTTAGAGAGACAGGTTACATATAGCGATTGCGACTTATATTATCGTGGTTTGTAGTGAATTTAATGCTATTTGATAGGCACTACATGAGTCAATTGCTGTTCTCTTAATGTATGATAAAATTCATTGACGGTCGGCAGATTAGTGTGCAGTATTGTGCGTTACCGGTAGTGTGCATGATTGTGGCTGATAACTGAGCATTTCCTAAAGAATGCGCCTCATACGTGAATCATAAGCCTTACCGTCTTACCGTTGTGTTTAGTATAAGTCATATCTCTGTTTACCTAGATAGAGCGCCACGTCCTAAAGGAACTGTTAATATTTCCCGAAAGTGAATAATATTGGTCAGAAATTATTTATTAACGATCAATCGAATAATACAGTAAGCTTACACTGCAATAAAAATCTAAGCCCTCCGAATCCAGTCTCCCGGGTATATCCAGCGGGTGAATGGACGCGCACTAGGCTGGCTTCGGCTAATGTTGTGTTTATTGGTATTAAATACTTGTCATATGCTAAAGTATATTTATAAACCAAAAGATATATAAATTTTGGCAGGTTAAACTGCTAAAGGTCTTCAAAAGCGCGTACAATGGGCGAATAACTATGAATCAGTATTGTGGGTGGTCTCCTGTCTACATTCCTCCGATGTTCCCGTTCATTGCCGTGGCCCGCTGTCTAGCCTGCCATTCTGTCCCTCAGTTGGGTTCACCGTGGTGATACATGATAAAAAAGGGCAGATAGCGATAATTCTGACTTTATTACAGATAACCAACAAATTATATATTAATACAAACAGTGTAATCTGGTATAACTGTGTAACTAATGAATAATCTGGTATACAATATAGTCAAGAAGTGAGATAACTAATGAACAAAACCACACCTTTTATAGAAAATTTGTGCCGCTAACAATCGAGATAAATCTAGATTGTTCTATGAGTTCCATTAGGTTTTTAAAGATAATCATTGGTCCAGCATACATATAACTTGCACGACATTGGTTACTGTCAAATAACTACAATCGCATTGGTTAATCTATCTTGAGCAAATGCAATTAAATCGTAGCGGTCAATTCAAATGAGTTGAAATTTAGCACAAAAAATATTTCGCACCTGCTAGGATTTGAACTCGATACCTACTAAACGATTTTCTAACGCATAACCGACTGAGCTAGGGCTGGGGCAAGATAGCCTGATCGGAGGGGGGAAGAAAAAATGATAACAAAGGAGGAAAAAAAGGGGCAAGAGAAAAGGGGAAAAGAAAGGAAAGGAGAAAAGGAAAATAAGGAAAGGGAAAGAAAAAGTCAAGAAAGTTAGAGATCTTAGTTTACAAGTATCACTATCTCAACCTCGTGTATGTCTGTCTGATTGTCTGACGGTCTGTCGTCAGTCGGTCTAATCTTTGCTCTCAAATAAATGAGGCAGTTTCTGGCGTCGCACAATTTCCTGGTCCGCCACTAGGTGGGGCTAAATATATTGTTATCTAGGCTTACTAACTCACTCTTGTGCGGCGCGAAGGCCCACCCCACGCCCACGTGTTGCGTTAAAAAAGATAATAAAGACGAAAGGGAAGGAAAATAAAAAAGAGGGTTTGAAATTAAGGGAAAATATAAATTTGAATTTTACATATTTCTTTGCTTTTAATAATTAGTAGATAAATATTTATTGATTAAATAAATCCACTCATTACACAAATGAACTGCAGTGAAACGTTTATGTAATTAAAACAATGTACCAAAATGGCACAAAAAGAGGTATACCGTTATACAAATATACATACCATTATATTGAAATCATATTAGCTATTATAATAAATTGAGCTATTATAAAATCGTAGGTCTTTTCTAAAATACAGAATATTATTATATTGTAATATAATAAAAACTATTTACATTACGGTAAAATTGTACATCGGTAAAATTGTAATATAATAAATGATAAACGGTACTTTAGGCCTAAAGTTATGGGATCAAAAACTGAGAAGTTATGGGTTCAAACACTGTAAAGTTATGTTATCAAACGCTGTAAAGTTACGTACAGATTCCTACTCCCACTCGGGCTGTTAGCAAGTGCTATGAACTTGTCGCGGTAAAACTTCAATCCTTTAAAATGGTGAGATTTCAACATTGTTTAAAGACCAATAAGTAGCTATTAAATGACAGTGGAATACCACAAAAGACCAGATAACTGAATATAATATCATTATATATATTATATATATATAATATAATATCATTTATGTTACATTGATGACTCACTGCTGAGTCTGCTGTGATAAGTCAAATGTATACAGAGTAAAGCAGGCCTTGACCAATAAGGCCAATAATCAATCCTTGAACTGGTGGCATCTACTACTAGCACAAGTAAACCACATATCCACGTAAACCACATGTATCGTTCTAGAACTTATTATTTATTTCTACAGAATGAATAAGCACATAAATAATTTTATCGTTCTAGAACTGATTATTTATTTCTACAGAATAAATAAGCACATAAATAATTGTATCGTTCTATAACTGATTATTTATTTCTACAGAATGAATAAGCACATAAATAATTGTATCGTTCTAGAACTGATTATTTATTTCTACAGAATGAATAAGCACATAAATAATTGTATCGTTCTAGAACTGATTATTTATTTCTACAGAATGAATAAGCACATAAATAATTGTATCGTTCTAGAACTGATTATTTATTTCTACAGAATGAATAAGCACATAAATAATTGTATCGTTCTAGAACTGATTATTTATTTCTACAGAATGAATAAGCACATAAATAATTGTATCGTTCTAGAACTGATTATTTATTTCTACAGAATGAATAAGCACATAAATAATTGTATCGTTCTAGAACTTATTATTTATTTCTACAGAATGAATAAGCACATAAATAATTGTATCGTTCTGTAACAGATTATTTATTTCTACAGAATGAATAAGCACATAAATAATTGTATCGTTCTAGAACTGATTATTTATTTCTACAGAATGAATAAGCACATAAATAATTGTATCGTTCTATAACTTATTATTTATTTCTACAGAATGAATAAGCACATAAATAATTGTATCATTCTAGAACTTATTATTTATTTATACAGAATGAATAAGCACATAAATAATTGTATCGTTCTATAACTGATTATTTATTTCTACAGAATGAATAAGCACATAAATAATTGTATCGTTCTAGAACTGATTATTTATTTCTACAGGATGAATAAGCACATAAATAATTGTATCGTTCTAAAACTGACTATTTATTTCTACAGAATGAATAAGCACATAAATAATTGTATCGTTCTAAAACTGATTATTTATTTCTACAGAATGAATAAGCACATAAATAATTGTATCGTTCTAAAACTGATTATTTATTTCTACAGAATGAATAAGCACATAAATAATTGTATCGTTCTAAAACTGATTATTTATTTCTACAGAATGAATAAGCACATAAATAATTGTATCGTTCTAAAACTGATTATTTATTTCTACAGAATGAATAAGCACATAAATAATTGTAGCGTTCTTAAACTGATTATTTATTTCTACAGAATGAATAAGCACATAAATAATTGTATCGTTCTAGAACTGATTATTTATTTCTACAGAATGAATAAGCACATAAATAATTGTATCGTTCTAGAACTGATTATTTATTTCTACAGAATGAATAAGCACATAAATAATTGTATCGTTCTATAACTGATTATTTATTTCTACAGAATGAATAAGCACATAAATAATTGTATCGTTCTAGAACTTATTATTTATTTCTACACAGAATGAATAAGCACATAAATAATTGTATCGTTCTAGAACTGATTATTTATTTCTACAGAATGAATAAGCACATAAATAATTGTATCGTTCTAGAACTGACTATTTATTTCTACAGAATGAATAAGCACATAAATAATTGTATCGCTCTATAACTGATTATTTATTTCTACAGAATGAATAAGCACATAAATAATTGTATCGTTCTAGAACTTATTATTTATTTCTACACAGAATGAATAAGCACATAAATAATTGTATCGCTCTATAACTGATTATTTATTTCTACAGAATGAATAAGCACATAAATAATTGTATCGTTCTAGAACTGATTATTTATTTCTACAGAATGAATAAGCACATAAATAATTGTATCGTTCTAGAACATATTATTTATTTCTACAGAATGAATAAGCACATAAATAATTGTATCGTTCTAAAACTGATTATTTATTTCTACAGAATGAATAAGCACATAAATAATTGTATCGTTCTAGAACTGATTATTTATTTCTACAGAATGAATAAGCACATACATAATTGTATCGTTCTAAAACTGATTATTTATTTCTACAGAATGAATAAACACATAAATAATTGTATCGTTCTAGAACTGATTATTTATTTCTACAGAATGAATAAGCACATAAATAATTGTATCGTTCTAGAACTGATTATTTATTTCTACAGAATGAATAAGCACATAAATAATTGTATCGTTCTAGAACTTATTATTTATTTCTACAGAATGAATAAGCACATAAATAATTGTATCGTTCTAGAACTGATTATTTATTTCTACAGGATGAGGAGGGGAACTCATTGTTGGAGACAGAGATGATACATTTGGCCAGCGAATTACTTTACGGTAACCTTGACAACGTAGCCACCAACTATCTGGAAGAAAATATAGACGTTACCATGGAGACAGAGAACACGATGAGTGGGTTCAGCGAGGGGGGGTTCTTCTATTCTGGGGAGGATGTTTCGGATGGACTCGGTGACGGGATATGGGAAACATTTAGTTAGCTGGTGGAAAGGGTGACATCTGGGTTCGACTTTACCATTCAGTAGTCGTCTGGTACCAGCGCATCTGGGTTCGGCTTTACCATTCAGTAGTCGTCTGGTACCAGCGCATCTGGGTTCGGCTTTACCTTTCAGTAGTCGTCTGGTACCAGCGCATCTGGGTTCGGCTTTACCATTCAGTAGTCGTCTGGTACCAGCGCATCTGGGTTCGGCTTTACCATTCAGTAGTCGTCTGGTACCAGCGCATCTGGGTTCGGCTTTACCATTCAGTAGTCGTCTGGTACCAGCGCATCTGGGTTCGGCTTTACCATTCAGTAGTCGTCTGGTACCAGCGCATCTGGGTTCGGCTTTACCATTCAGTAGTCGTCTGGTACCAGCGCATCTGGGTTCGGCTTTACCATTCAGTAGTCGTCTGGTACCAGCGCATCTGGGTTCGGCTTTACCATTCAGTAGTCGTACCAGCGCAGTTTTGGGTCTTTATTTTCATTTTGCATATTGAATATGATAAACTTGTGCCAAACCTTGACTATAAATCTTTTGAGAAATATTTTTAATTTATTGGTTTCATAACTTTCTTATTTCACGCCCCATATTTTCACGTCTATTATATACTGATTTGTATTTAGCTGGTACAGCTGCGTACTTGTTACTAGGCGACAGTAATTAATGCCAACAAAGATGTTTAGTTAATTATATAATTCTTAAATAAAGGATTTTTAGGAATACAGTTCAGTAGATCGGTATAAAATAATTTATAGTATATCAATAATTTTAGATAATATATGTTTATTTAGCGTCAATATTTATTTTTTTATTTGTAAATAATTATATATTCTGTATATTTGACATTTTCTCTACTCTCTATTTACATGAATTAATAGTAAATGAATTATTATAATAATTATTTATATTATTCGGTTTATTTCGCCCATGGACCCTTCCTACGGCTTCTTCGTTCTTCCATTGTCTCAAAACACTCAGGGTAGTCTACCCCTATTAGAACGCTGACTATCGGCATGTCTACTTTGTGGTGTTTGAGGTCTATTTCTCACAGGTGGTCGTATTGTGTTGTTTGTTTCGCTTTTGGTTGGGCTCCACTGATCCCTATGTGATCCATTGTTGCCGTTTCATTGGCTAGAATACTGAAGTTGCCTTTCCCTTCTATTGCTGATATATTAACGTCAACCAATCGGGAGGAACTTTTTCTATTCTATTTCCTACTATTTCTAAATTCATTATAATTTATTTTCCCTGAAGTCGGAGTCTATCACTAATTTCTGTCGTGTCGATGACGCCCCCTCGAGTTAATAACGCGTAGGTTGTTATTCCTCGTTTATTTCTATCCGAAATTAATAATACTGGTACTATTTTTAAGTACACAGTTCGCTTGGTTACTGAAGTACATGTTTCCACTCGTTTCGTAATTGGTTCGCAATAAGTATCTCTGTTCTGTGGGTTTTGCCGTGATGGTCCGTCTTCCCTTTGCATCTCTCTACTCCAATAATCTCTCCTCTGTTCGTTAACGTAGTCCCGTCTATAGTCACATGAATAATCTCTCATATAATCTGAATAATTACTATGTCTGCATTCTAATTGTGTTATTTCTCAAGTTGTTGTTCCCTTTCTCTCTACATCCTTTGGCTAAATGCCCATGCCGGAATATATAATCCCAATCATCACTGGGTGAAAACTATTTCCAGGCTATACATTCTCTCAGCGTATGGCTGTCTGTCGTCGGGTGTCGATAGCATCTGACATGAATTCGCTTTATTCGGAATGCGCTTGCGGGGTTTTATACTGTTTCTGTTCGCATCTCACTTGTACGACTACTAAAACTGTGGTAACTCTACACGTATTGCTAATTCCCTATCTTTTTATTTCTCCTCCTTCTTTGCTTCCTTGGTCTTATTATCACTTGGTAATTATTCTTCTCCATATAGGCCTACACCATGTCCTGGAATATAATGTCGTTATTCAGATTCAGGTACCTGCCCCCCCCCCCCCCCCAAAAAAAAAAATTTTTTTTTTCTACAAATCTTAATGAGATTGCATGAAATTTTAAACAAAGATAGTTTCACCTCCTTCCTGGGTGAGCCAGAATTTTTATTTTTGCTTTCAATCTTTAGCTACAAGCGTTTAAAAAAGGTGTCTCCAGTTATACTCCAGTTATTCTTCAACCTTATAGTGATTTGTTGGTACCAATAGGATTCCAAATAGGTAATATAATCTGAATTTCGTTGAAAAATAGCTGAGATATGAACGTTCAAAGTGAACTCGAAAGGTTTCTTGTCGGGTAATTCCTGCCAGTGGGGCTACATGTTCGTTGATATTCAATGACTGTGGCTGTTTTTCCTGCCGTTGATTGCTCTTTTCCAAAATTGGTATTTTCTGGTCCACTTTCCATTCTCCTATGGTTGGATATCTAATTGTGCCAGCTCCTGTTATATTCTGATTAATCTCTTGTCGTTTCGGAATTGGTGTGCTATGCTACTCATAACTGTTGCTGTATGTCTTTGTTCTTTTCTATGGCTGTAATCTATCCATTCTTCCTGTATCTGATTCCTATTATAAATCTGCTGTGGTTGCTGATGGGTTTGTTGGTTAATCCTATTTATTTCGAATAATTCTTCATTCTGTGACACTTCTAGGGCTCCCACTGGGTAGTTTCTTTCACTTGCCACTAAAAGGGCCTCTTGGTTCACCGCCGCTATATAAGGGCTTCTGGTTGTTGGTTATGTTGTTGCTCTCCGTGTGCCATGTTATACTACGCTGCGTTATATTGGAGTGCTCTGCTCGAAAAAAAAAAAAAGACTTCTGTGTGTACAACCCGATTACACTCGATCTGGGGTGGTTCTCCCGTTGGATTCCCATAGAATGCTGGTGGCTCTATCGTCCACTGGAAACATAATTTTCGGCCTGATATGGTCCAACATCCTGGTTAGGTTGCCTTCCCATAGTTTGCCGCGAGTACTCTGGACGTGTTCCCATTTGTATACATGTATCAGCTTGTGCTGCAGCTGCCATCCAACTAATTATAGAATCATTTACTGTACGTGTACGTACCGTTAGAGGGTTTGTTCTACAGTTGACATATGTCCCTCCTACTGTATTGGTGACAACCCTGCTATTGCGTGTACTTTAAATTTTTTGAGTATTCCTAACTGTTTATATTATTATGTTCTTTAAAATAATTATTTTGGTGGAATATAATGTGGTCATTAATATTCGTCGCCTTTCCGGTATTGGTCGTTTTTCCAGTTAATATGTCTCCACCTGTTAGGTAATTAACCCCAGGTAATAACTCACCGTCTCTTTATATGGGACTATTACCCGGTCTGGTTTATAATATTGGCGCCTCTCTAGATTTACTTATGATTTTTTTTTAATTTTGGTTGCTGCTAGGAGCGCCATATATTCTTCCCTACACGCTGGCTCTCCCTGTTTTATACATCCCGCATCTGTTCCTCTAATGCTATTAGTTCTTACCTCTTGACTTCTACTTCCTTACTTCATATTCCTGCTGTTCACGCTCACGTTCACGTTTACGTTCACGCTCCTTCCATTCACATTCACGTTCCTCCCATTCACATTCACGCTCCTCCCATTCACATTCACGCTCCTCCCATTCACATTCACGTTCCTCCCATTCACATTCACGTTCCTCCCATTCACATTCACGCTCCTCCCATTCACATTCACGCTCCTCCCATTCACATTCACGTTCCTCCCATTCACATTCACGCTCCTCCCATTCACATTCACGCTCCTCCCAATCACGTTCACGCTCCTCCCATTCTCGTTCACGCTCCTCCCATTCACGTTCACGCTCCTCCCATTCACATTCACGCTCCTCCCATTCACGTTCACGTTCACCCCATTCACATTCACGCTCATCCCATTCACATTCACGTTCCTCCCATTCACATTCACGCTCCTCCCATTCACATTCACGCTCCTCCCATTCACATTCACGTTCCTCCCATTCACATTCACGTTCCTCCCATTCACATTCACGTTCCTTCCATTCACGTTCACGCTCCTCCCATTCACATTCCTCCCATTCACGTTCACGCTCCTCCCATTCACATTCACGCTCCTCCCATTCACATTCACGTTCCTCCCATTCACGTTCACGCTCCTCCCATTCACATTCACGCTCCTCCCATTCACGTTCACGTTCCCCCCATTCACATTCACGCTCCTCCCATTCACATTCACGTTCCTCCCATTCACATTCACGCCCCTCCCATTCACATTCACGCTCCTTCCATTCACATTCACGCTCCTTCCATTCACATTCACGCTCCTCCCATTCACATTTACGTTCCTCCCATTCACGTTCACGTTCCTCCCATTCACATTCACGTTCCTCCCATTCACGTTCACGCTCCTCCCATTCACATTTACGCTCCTCCCATTCACATTCACGCTCCTCCCATTCACATTCGCGTTCCTCCCATTCACATTTACGCTCCTCCCATTCACATTCACGCTCCTCCCATTCACATTCACGCTCCTCCCATTCACATTCACGCTCCACACATTCACATTCACGTTCCTCCCATTCACATTTACGCTCCTCCCATTCACATTCACGCTCCTCCCATTCACATTTACGCTCCTCCCATTCACATTCACGCTCCTCCCATTCACATTGACGCTCCTCCCATTCACATTCACGCTCCTCCCATTCACATTCGCGTTCCTCCCATTCACATTTACGCTCCTCCCATTCACATTCACGCTCCTCCCATTCACATTCACGCTCCTCCCATTCACATTCACGCTCCTCACATTCACATTCACGTTCCTCCCATTCACATTGACGCTCCTCCCATTCACATTCACGCTCCTCCCATTCACATTCGCGTTCCTCCCATTCACATTTACGCTCCTCCCATTCACATTCACGCTCCTCCCATTCACATTCACGCTCCTCCCATTCACATTCACGCTCCTCCCATTCACATTCGCGTTCCTCCCATTCACATTCACGCTCCTCCCATTCACATTCACGTTCCTCCCATTCATGTTCGCGCTCCTCCCATTCACATTCACGCTCCTCCCATTCACATTGACGCTCCTCCCATTCACATTCACGTTCCTCCCATTCACGTTCACGCTCCTCCCATTCACATTTACGCTCCTCCCATTCACATTCACGCTCATCCCATTCACATTCACGTTCCTCCCATTCACGTTCACGTTCCTCCCATTCACATTGACGCTCCTCCCATTCACATTCACGTTCCTCCCATTCACGTTCACGCTCCTCCCATTCACATTCACGCTCCTCCCATTAACGTTCACGCTCCTCCTATTCACGTTCACGCTCCTCCCTTTCACGTTCACGCTCCTCCCATTCACGTTCACGCTCCTCCCATTCACATTCACGTTCCTCCCATTCACATTCACGCTCCTCCCATTCACGTTCACGCTCCTCCCATTCACGTTCACGCTCCTCCCATTCACGTTCACGCTCCTCCCATTCACATTCACGCTCCTCCCATTCACGTTCACGCTCCTCCCATTCACGTTCACGCTCCTCCCATTCACATTCACGCTCCTCCCATTCACATTCACGCTCCTCCCATTCACATTCACGTTCCTCCCATTCACATTCACGTTTCTCCCATTCACGTTCACGCTCCTCCCATTCACATTTACGCTCCTCCCATTCACATTCACGCTCCTCCCATTCACATTCGCGTTCCTCCCATTCACATTCACGCTCCTCCCATTCACATTCACGCTCCTCCCATTCACATTCACGTTCCTCCCATACACATTCACGTTCCTCCCATTCACATTCACGTTCCTCCCATCCACATTCACGTTCCTCCCATACACATTCACGCTCCTCTCATTCACATTCACGCTCCTCCCATACACATTCACGCTCCTCCCATCCACATTCACGTTCCTCCCATACACATTTACGCTCCTCCCATTCACATTCACGTTCCTCCCATTCACATTCACGCTCCTCCCATTCACAGTCACGCTCCTCCCATTCACATTCACGCTCCTCCCATTCACATTCGCGTTCCTCCCATTCACATTCACGCTCCTCCCATTCACATTCACGTTCCTCCCATTCATGTTCGCGCTCCTCCCATTCACATTCACGCTCCTCCCATTCACATTGACGCTCCTCCCATTCACATTCACGTTCCTCCCATTCACGTTCACGCTCCTCCCATTCACATTTACGCTCCTCCCATTCACATTCACGCTCCTCCCATTCACATTCACGTTCCTCCCATTCACGTTCACGTTCCTCCCATTCACATTCACGTTCCTCCCATTCACGTTCACGCTCCTCCCATTCACGTTCACGCTCCTCCCATTCACATTCACGCTCCTCCCATTCACATTTACGTTCCTTCCATTCACATTCACGTTCCTCCCATACACATTCACGCTCCTCCCATTCACATTCACGCTCCTCCCATTCACATTCACGTTCCTCCCATACACATTCACGTTCCTCCCATTCACATTCACGTTCCTCCCATCCACATTCACGTTCCTCCCATACACATTCACGCTCCTCTCATTCACATTCACGCTCCTCCCATACACATTCACGCTCCTCCCATTCACATTCACGCTCCTCCCATTCACATTCACGTTCCTTCCATTCACATTCACGCTCCTCCCATTCACGTTCACGCTCCTCCCATTCACATTCACGCTCCTCCCATTCACATTCACGCTCCTCCCATTCACATTCACGCTCCTCCCATTCACGTTCACGCTCCTCCCCTTCACATTCTCGTTCCTCCCATTCACATTCACGCTCCTCCCATTCACGTTCACGCTCCTCCTATTCACGTTCACGCTCCTCCCTTTCACGTTCACGCTCCTCCCATTTACGTTTACGCTCCTCCCATTCACATTCACGCTCCTCCCATTCACGTTCACGCTCCTCCCATTCACGTTCACGCTCCTCCCATTCACATTCACGCTCCTCCCATTCACGTTCACGCTCCTCCCATTCACGTTCACGCTCCTCCCATTCACATTCACGTTCCTCCCATTCACATTCACGCTCCTCCCATTCACGTTCACGCTCCTCCCATTCACGTTCACGCTCCTCCCATTCACGTTCACGCTCCTCCCATTCACATTCACGCTCCTCCCATTCACGTTCACGCTCCACCCATTCACGTTCACGCTCCTCCCATTCACATTCACGTTCCTCCCATTCACATTCACGCTCCTCCCATTCACGTTCACGCTCCTCCCATTCACGTTCACGCTCCTCCCATTCACATTCACGCTCCTCTCATTCACGTTCACGCTCCTCCCATTCACATTCACGTTCCTCCCATTCACATTCATGCTCCTCCCATTTACGTTCACGCTCCTCCCATTCACGTTTACGCTCCCCCAATTCACGTTCACGCTCCTCCCATTCACGTTCACGCTCCTCCCATTCACATTCACGTTCCTCCCATTCACATTCACGCTCCTCCCATTCACGTTCACGCTCCTCCCATTCACATTCACGTTCCTCCCATTCACATTTACGCTCTTCTCATTCACGTTCACGCTCCTTCCATTCACGTTCACGCTCCTCCCATTCACGTTCACGCTCCTCCCATTCACATTCACGCTCTTCCCATTCACATTCACGTTCCTCCCATTCACGTTCACGTTCCTCCCATTCACATTCACGCTCCTCCCATTCACGTTCACGCTCCTCCCATTCACATTTACGCTCCTTCCATTCACGTTCACGCTCCTTCCATTCACGTTCACATTCCTCCCATGTTAGCTTATCCAATTCCGCTAACACAAACCCATAGAGTGAGCCGATAAGCAATATTGGGGGCCACGAGGTTGGTTACCAAATCTCGTGTCACCCCAACAAAGTGGGAAGGAGAAACGCACAATAAGGTTCAGGGGCCAAACCCCTAACAGAGAGAGAACAGCAGGAGTGAAGGGAAACACTCCAAAGGGTGCCAACAGTGATATTAGCCAATGGGGGGACAGCATCGACTAGGTACTGTAACAAGGCCAAACCGTGCAATATATTACCGGTCGATGCAATCAGTTATTCAGTTTACTCAGTCAGCTCAGTAGGGTGGAACGGTGACTTCTATCACCGTCCGCTACCGCCATCACGTGTAATACTTCTGTACTTATCTACCGGTAACCAGTTATCCATGTCTGCTATATCAACTATATTATACCTTTCTACATATTACCGAACATCAGAACTCTAAACAAACCTTTTCATATACACGGCGGGGACGCGTAGATAGAAAACCCAAACGGATAAACCGGGATCCGTATATCCTGTCACAGTGATAGAATCCTAGCAGCTACCCTCACAGTGATAGAATCCTAGCAGCTACCCTAACAGTGATAGAACTCCAGCTGCAACTGCCAACCACAGTGATAGAATCAAACTGCCCGAGCTGACTGCAACAGTGATAGAACTCCAGCTGCGACTGCCAACCACAGTGATAGAACTAGATCCAACCAACTGGCCTGACAGACTGTGGCTGCCAGCCACCAAAGACAAGATGAGTAGAGGAGGAGAGACGACATCGCCGCGGACCCCGGACGGAGACCTAACAATCCGTGAGGCCGCGACGAGACGATACGGACCCACGACACCGGTCGATGCTACGTCGACCAGGTCGACGCCGGTTGACGCCACGTCAATAACGAGGAACCCGGCGAACCAAGATGTGGGGGGTCATCTACGAGGAGAGAGTGAGTCGAGTAGAGGAGAGAGCAAGACGGGGGAGGAGGGAGACGAGTCGACACACGACGGCGGTCGACGTGCCGGTGTCGCCGGCCAGCGAGAGGCCGAAGGCGACGGACGGCCCACCGGAACGGCAACGGTGGAGCCGACGGTACGACGCCAAACCCAGAGGGAGAGAGGAGATGTCGACGACGAGGACGTCGGGGTCGTCCGGCTCCGACGAGCCTACGCCGCAACCCGGGAACAACTGAAGGAAGCTAGAGGAGGGGCTGATATAGACCAGGTGAAGTTGAGGAGACGACTAGGTGAGTCGAACAGATACTTTGATTACCTAGTGCGTTCTGGGCAGGGAGAACTGGCCGAGAAGAGAGCGAGAGGGGTTGCCTTTGAACTGTTTGGGCTATGGGAACGTAGGGGTATGGGGCCTGGTGTAGTGTACATAGGGCCATACTTAGTCGATGCCAGGGAAGTTAAGTTAGTGGGTTGGGCGGGACAGCACGAGGGCGAATCCGAGGTTAGCTCCGAGGATTCGGTCTTGTCGGTCAGCGAGAACCCCGGAAAGCGGGGGAAAGTTAGTAGGACGGAGGGGCGGCGGGAGTCCGTCGCAACCGATAAGTCTGCTACATCCTCCGCAAAAGAAAGACGGGTGCGAGAGAGTGAACGCATGGTATATAAATTAAAAATGGAAGAATTAGAGTGGCGACTGAGGGGAAGGAAGGAACAAGAGAGTGAACGCGAAGAGCGTGAGGCAAGAGAACAGAGCGTGCGGTACACGTACAGTACGTACAGTAACCGTACGGGCGGGGTAGTAGTAGTATGTTAGGAAATATTGGTATTAATAGTACCGTAGTAAATAACCCTAATCCCTTTATTACAGGAAATATTTTACCCGGTAGTAGTAATTTAAGTTTAAATTCAAATAATAATATTAATTCAAATATTCAGAATAATTCAAATAATTCGAATAATAATTTAAATTTTGAAAATAATAATAATTCTAACTTAAATAATTTAAATAATAATCCCGTTTCAAATTTTAATAATTTAATTGATTTAACAAATAATATTGGGAATGGTGCTATTAATGTGAACGCGTCAGACGTGTATAGCCCAGCAGACGGCGGCCTGGTAGGCCACGTAGTTGGTAGGCAGGGGGTAGCGTGGTTGAGCCAACCCGAGGTGGGCCTGGAAGGCCACGCAGTAGTAGAGAGAGAGGCGTGGGTGAATAGACCCAGCCGTAGTAGAGACAGTGTGTCGACTAGAGAGGGGTGTAGAAGTGTAGTAAGAGATAGTGAAGTTAGATGTGGCGGGTGGGGGGGGGGGGGGCTACGGGCGCCCCACCACATAAAATTAGCGGCGAGAGAGGGGGGGGGGGCAGAGAATGCCCCACAAGAGGGGTGTAGAAGTGTAGTAAGAGGTAGTGAAGTTAGAAGTGGCGGGTGGGGGGGGGGGGGGGGGGCTACGGGCGCCCCACCACAGAAGATTAGTGGCGAGAGAAGGGGGGTAGAGAGTGTCCGACAAGAGGGACGCAGAAGTGAAGTAAGAGATAGTAAAGTTAGAAGTGGCGGGTGGGGGGGGGGGGGGGGGCTACGGGCACCCCACCGCGAGGGATTAGTAGCGAGAGAGGGGGGCAGAGAGTGTCCCACAGGCGTCGGCAGATAATGCGCGGGCCGAATTAGGTAAACCGCAACACCCGGCGATGGAGAATAATAGGGGGATTGCGAGTATCTCCAGCGGCGTGCGATCGAGCAGAGAGAGACAGGTTGACGTCGCGAGAGGGCGGGCGACGGAGCGTCGAGCCCAGTCAGAAGAGAGAAGATTAGTAGAGTTTAACAGAGAGTTCGAAGATAGAGGAAGGGAAGATAGTAGAAGAGTCGTTGCTAGGAGCAACCGGAGAGCGAGGACGGATAGTGAGCCGTCGATAGTAGAGATGGAGTTAGGGAGTCAGTGGGGTCGAACTTCGGGAGATTGCCGTCGCCCCGGAGAAACGCACCGCACGCCAAGAGAGGGGTACAGGACGTACCGATACGAAGAAGAGAACAGGAGTGGGGATCGAAGAGAAGCTTCCCGACGGGTTATAGCTGCCGATCGAGAGTATGGTAGTCGCGGGAGATTCGAGATTCGCGAAGAATAAACTTCGATTCGGAAGGGCACATGCAGACTGCAGGACATACTGTAGGCCTTACTGCACATACTATTATAGGCCATGCTGGGAGAGATAGCGTAGGCAATAGGGTAGCGCGGACGACGGGATTAAACCCGGAAGTCGCGGAGTACATACAGGTAGGTAGGCAAGAAGTGAATAGGCCTATATCGGTACCGGTACAGCAGCATGACTATAATTTCCAGGGACACAACATATATCCAGGGGAGGGGGGAATTATTGCAGATAGATGCATGGGCCCCAATATATTAACATCAACCCCAGTACCAAACATACCGGTGGGAGGGGGACAGGGTGACATTCCCCCATCACAATATCAACAATATACCCCAATAGGAGCGAGAACATCGAACCCCTTGGACGAGAACAGTTCATGCGACACAGAAATATGGAGGGGGCCGTTACACCCCCAATGATATATCCGACGCAAAGGACAACAACAGATAGGACGGACGGACCGCACCCAACAGGAGAAACTATACAACATCCATCAAACCCATTAGAAGCGCAAGCGATGGGAATAGCCACATTGATCGATGCGTTAAAAACTAGGATCGAGTTACACCTGTGGAACCATTTAAATTCGATGGGAGTAGGCCGGAAGAATATCTACAGTTTCGGCGCATGTATAGTAACGAAATATTAAGTAAGAACTTGACGCAGGCGGAGTGCCTAAAATATCTGCAAGTATATACTGGAGGCCCAGCATACGACATCGTGAGGCAATACCAGGGCATCGAGGGCGGCTTCACGACAGCATGGCGGGCGCTAGATAGGGAATACGGGCACCCGGCCAAGATCATCCGGCAAACCCTGAGAGGCATAACATCGGATGGCCTACAGGACAATCCCGTTAGCATAAGGACCTTTGCAAACAAGGTCGAGAAGGCGTTAATCGTGTTAAAGACGCTAGACGCACCATACGAACTCAACGCGTCTAACAACATCACCACGATAGCGCAGGCACTGCCGATCTGGTTACGAAGGAAGTGGAGGAAGATAGCCTTCTCCACACGGGAGAAGAAGGGTGCGGAACCGGGCTTAGAAGAGATGTCGAGCTTCCTCAACTATGAAGCCGAATTAATAACAGACCCAGTCTATAGCGATGATAGTCTGGGGACAAGCCATAAGCCCAAACACGATCCTGCAGATCCATTCCCGAGAGTAGGACAATCACTACCACGTGCGGCCACACAGGGGACTGCTAGTCCACGGTTAGCTGGTAGTAGGGCCACACCATGGCGGGGACAGAAAGAAAATAACACCATAAATAAACATAATTCCAATGTACCCAGTAGGCCGAATACAGACAACCAAAACTCTAAATCGATACATATAAACCTAGGCGCGATACGTGAGGGACTATACAGGGAACGCTATAATCCGGGATTCGAATGTCAATTACATCGGGACGGAACACATAAGACCAGGAGTTGTAAGCACTGGCAAGCGTTGCCCAAACAAGATCGTGTAGCCTACACAGACGCGAACGGACTATGTCATCGATGTGAGGTAGAAGGACACAGGTCCGGAGAGTGTAGAGAAACAGCAGCAAGAGAGGAGGAGACTGGAGGCCAAACAGCAGCTAGAAGCACTACAGAAGAGAAGAAGAAGAGAAAAGTACTACTCGGGGTAGTACCAGTGAAGATATCAGGAGAGAGCGGTCGATCAGTAACGACATTAATGCTGGTCGACAGCGGAGCAGCCTTCACACAGGTGGAGAACTGGGTGGCCGAAGAGATAGGGCTAAAGACGAGGCTGAACAGAATGGCGGTAACTACCGTCTCGAGTAAAGATGAGGTCCTGGAGACGAGGACGGGGCGGTGCAGGATAGCAGCGATTGCACCGGGATGCGGCTATGGGGCGACGATTGACCCCATCCATGTCATCGAATCGATAAACATCAACGCCAGGCGACCAACCAACATTGAGGTCGAGCAGTATAGATTCCTGAACGGTATCGATTTCTCAATACCAAAGGTGGACATTAGGAAGGTGTCCATTATAGTAGGAATGGACTGCCCGACGGCCCATGAGAGGATGAAGACGGTCTTCGGCGAAGACAGGCAGCGGGACCCGACGGCAATCCTCACGCCGTTCGGATGGACGCTTAGCGGCCCAGTTAAAACCAACATCCCATGCAGTGTGACAGAGACATCTGGGTGCATGATACCAGGCACCGAAGACACAGAGGAAGTAGAGGAGAAACAAGAGATAGTAGAGCCAGATAGGGAGGTGACAGTAAGAAAGTGGGCAGAGGAGAGTAGGTTTCCCAACAAGCATCGGTATGGAGATGGAGCGGAGCGGACGGCGAGGTGTCCGGAGGACAACACTCCAGAGGAGTGTCTGGAGGAATGTCCAGAGGAGTGTCCGGAAGAGACGCCGGTCCGGTTTGGAGGCATACTGACAAGGGGGAAGTTGAGAAGGAAGGCAGGATGGAAAGGGATAGGACTACTATTGTACCTTCTGTTCTGCCTGTTCTTTCACTTTCTATTCATTCTGCCGGTGGGAGACAACAAGGAGAGAAGTGGCATTTTGATGCCAGGAGATGAGCTAGTTAAGAAGGCGGCGGAGAGACCCGATTTCAGGGTGGCAGAAGAGGGAGAACCAATTCCTGGTGAGATGGAATTGGCGAAGAGAGTGCGGCGAATCCTACAGGACCTACAAGAGCAGCAGTGGAGAGTGCCTGTTGGAAGAATCGCCCTAGTTAGGAGGTTTAGTCGTCCAATATTTTGGACTGAGGGGGTGGGAATGAGGGCGAGACACCCTTCCCACACTAATAATTATTTAATTAATTAAATAAAATAATTAAATAATAAAATAAGAAAGTAACAGTTAGTAGAAGTTAGAAGTAGTAAAGGATAGTAAGTAGAGTAGTTAGAAGGCGGCGGGGTAAGGGAGTGTGGCATATTGTCATGCCACGAGTAGTAGTAGGGGGGTTGTGGGCACCGGAAGCGCCACGTAGAAAGTAGTAAGAGAGTGGTTGTGGGCACCGCAAGCGCCACGTAGATAGGAGTTAGTAGTAAGCAGAGAGGTTGTGGGCACCGGAAGCGCCACGTAGTAGAGTGGTAGAGACGGGCACATAGGGTGCCAGGTAGTAGAGTAGTAGAGAGGGCACATAGGGTGCCAGATAGTAGAGTGGTTGTGGGCACCGTAAGCGCCACGTAGAAGGATAGTAGGTTAGAAGGTGGCAGGGTAAGGGAGTGTGGCATATTATCATGCCACGAGTAGTAGTAGGGGGGTTGTGGGCACCGGAAGCGCCACGTAGTAGAGTGGTAGAGATGGGCACATAGGGTGCCAGGTAGTAGAGTAGTAGAGAGGGCACATAGGGTGCCAGATAGTAGAGTGGTTGTGGGCACCGTAAGCGCCACGTAGAAGGATAGTAGGTTAGAAAGCGGCGGGGTAGGGGAGTGTGGCATATTAACATGCCACGAGTAGTAGTAGGGGGGTTGTGGGCACCGTAAGCGCCACGTAGAAAGAGAGTAGAAGGGTTGTGGGCACCGGAAGCGCCACGTAGAGTAGAAGTAGTAGTAGAGTGGTTGTGGGCACCGCAAGCGCCACGTAGAGAGTAGAAAGGAGTAGAGTTAGAGTTAGTAGAGATTTAGAGGGTTTTAGTTAGAGTTAGTAGTAGAGTGGTCGTGGGCACCGCAAGCGCCACGTAGATGGAGGTAGTAGCGTAGGGTTGTGGGCACCCTAAGCGCCATGTAGTAGAAGAGTTGGTAAGAGTTAGTAGACTTAGCAGAGAGTAGAGTTAGTAGTTAGTAGTTAGATAGTTAGAGTTAGTAAGTTAGATAAGGTAGATAGTATGATAGCACAGGGGTAGCATTAGAGGTCAGGGCCTTAGAGAGTGGCAGAGAGTAGAGAGGAGATAGTGAGAGGAGCTGTTGGCGAGAGAGTTAGAGTGCGATTCAGGTGTGGGGAGAGGGTAAGAGCGAGTTGAGTAAGAGAGCGGAGTTAGAGTGGTGAGAGTGTTGGGGAAACAAAAATTGTGTGAGAGAAGCGCACGATCGGCCCGACACGAGATGCCAGAGGGTAGTGACATCATACCCATAGGGAGCGGCCTGGAAAGCCGGCTCCGAGAAAAAAATAATCCCACCCCACACCCGATACTAGATCGAGTTCCAGCGGAATTGAAGCGCACTTTTTGGTTGATGCTATCTTCTTACCGGGAAGATAGCATGGGGGGGAGTGTTAGCTTATCCAATTCCGCTAACACAAACCCATAGAGTGAGCCGATAAGCAATATTGGGGGCCACGAGGTTGGTTACCCAATCTTGTGTCACCCCAACAAAGTGGGAAGGAAAAACGCACAATAAGGGTCAGGGGCCAAACCCCTAACAGAGAGAGAACAGCAGGAGTGAAGGGAAACACTCCAAAGGGTGCCAACACGGATATTAGCCAATGGGGGGACAGCATCGACTAGGTACTGTAACAAGGCCAAACCGTGCAATATATTACCGGTCGATGCAATCAGTTATTCAGTTTACTCAGTCAGCTCAGTAGGGTGGAACGGTGACTTCTATCACCGTCCGCTACCGCCATCACGTGTAATACTTCTGTACTTATCTACCGGTAACCAGTTATCCATGTCTGCTATATCAACTATATTATACCTTTCTACATATTACCGAACATCAGAACTCTAAACGAACCTTTTCATATACACGGCGGGGACGCGTAGATAGAAAACCCAAACGGATAAACCGGGATCCGTAGATCCCGTCACATCCCATTCACATTCACGTTCCTCCCATTCACATTCACGTTCCTCCCATTCACGTTCGTTTTATGTTTCTCATTAATTCTCTTCACTCTTCTTTACTTCTTTACTTATTCTTTCTTTTCTCACGTTCCTCTATGGATTTATTTTTCCGAGCCACAACTGAGGATGCTATTGACTCACAGATACTCCCCTCACTCTCACATTCTTCCACTTTGCTGATGGAATCTTCAGGAATTTAATCCTTCCGTTTCCACCTGGGTAGGACTGCGTATCAACTGACCTCCTACTGTTAACTTTAAATCGAGTTCGCCTTCCCTTATTTTACCCTTAATATATTGTCTCATGGCTGAGATTTTATGTGGTTCACTTATTTGAGTTACCCTGTATAAATGGTAGTTTATTTTACTCAAATATCTACTTATCTCTCCTGCTGGTGCCATCGTTTGAGACTTCCCGACCATCTTGTTGATGTCTTCCCTCAGATCCCTTGAAAATCTCGTCCTCGTTCTCCTCCTGCCGCCTCTTGGTGTGGTTATGGATCGTGTCGTCGTAGTCGATGGTAGTCTCTTCCTGAATTTAGGAGGTAGACTCGCTCCACCGATGGAGTCAGAGGCTCTGGGAAGTGGAGGTCGAGTTTTTACCCCACTCCCCCCATCGCCCACCTTTAGGGGCCTCCTGCTGTCGCCCGGGAACTGAGCTCGCCTTCCCCCCGCAGGGTAGGGTCGCTCAACGGGTACCCAGACACCAATCTGTTCGTTCCAATCGTCACGTTCGTGATTTCCATTGAGTCAGGGAAGGACTGGGCTGATATAAATGCATTGAAAACTTCAGACAGGTAAAATGCCAAAGGTTCAGCAGCTAATTTGACTGGAGATATACGGATTGGGTCGTGATTAAGTAGATTTGTGGATTGGGATTCCCAGAATGTTATTATATTGTAGATTCATACAGGACATGAGTTAATACCGGTAAGTGCAAAGGAATTGTAGGGACTGTGTTGGACATTGTGTGGCCGTAACCTCAAACACGCATCTTAAGAGGGTGGGTAGAATAAAGTCCGTAAGCCAATATCATATGTACACATGTATAATAAATTCTAAAAGAATTGGTTGGGTATCCCACCCGAGCCACCATATCAGGACGCCATGCGTCAATTGTGGCAACAATGTATATAAACAAGTAATAGTAATCGAACTGAGTACAATCAAAACAATAAACCTCATCCTAGAGCGTACCTATATCCAGCACTACAAAGTAATATAATACTGTATTGAACCAAATTAGCTGCCACAATAAACCCCTCACCGTGGCAATGTGTAATAATAATAGATAAATAGACCAAGAGTTATATTAACACATATTGATACATTGAGTTTATAGCTGGAAATTTCCGACATCAAACTGCAAAATAAATAATAAAAATGTTAAAGTAATAAAATTGTAACAGTGAAAATGTTTACTTATTTATAAAAACTTTAACTTTTCACCAAAAGTTATCATATCGTATTTGTTATTAGAAGACCGTTAGGACTTCTTACTGTAAAAGTATTCACTATGTATGTATGTATGCATAGTATATCGGGTGAACTCCTCAGAAGCTATAGCTCACCCGTCAATGAAAGTTATATCAATCGACGCAGCTCAACCCCAGGATGTGGACAAAAAAGTTTCGAAAAAAATAATATTTTCTTATCTATCTTTATCTATCTTTTTTTTATTTCTAAAAATAGCCTTAAAGCACGAAAATTGCCATAGACTCAATGATAGAAACATCTGCTTTGATTGCTCATGAGGGCCTAGTAAGCTACTACTATTGATTGAATGGATAGGCCCAAACTGCACAGAAGTCCATTACTTGCCAATAAGTTTATTACTATCTCACTGGGCCGTTCAAATGTTTTATAGGTTAATAATAATGACATTTAGGG
>JAUCBJ010007677.1:0-20216 GCA_032718475.1 Nemertoderma westbladi
GTATGACGGTAGGTTAAGATACAATTAGATTGCAAGTGATAAGATCAATGAATGATAATAGCTATGCTTTCTATAATTTAGCCTACTAATGTTCTTATAAAAAGGCAGAAAACATTTCGCTATATCAAAACGGTCTTAAAACACTGATAATAAAGTCTAAAATCATAACAAAATCATAACAAAAAGTCCCGTGACTTTAGCTCTCTTATTTCCCAAGAATCCCGTTCAACACATGTAATCAGCAGTGAGACAGGATAATTTCAGTTCAGTAGCTCGGGATTGGTCGAAATCAGAACTAACTCAACACAGGGCTATGGGTAACTGGGGCAACCTTCCCAAGCCGGCTGTCCAATCGAACAGCTCAGATCCCTCCTAAAGGATTCCAACGCCTTGGAGGGGGGAACTGGTTAGCAAAGAAAACAAATCAGTCATATCCCAGAAAAACCTTTACAGTAGGTTTCAGAGTATTTTAGCGTATGGGGGAAAAACTGGGTTGCGGGGCGAAGGGCCAGTTACATCCCACAGAAGCTTTTACACTCTCCAGGGGAAAATCGACGCAAATATCATTTCAAAAAAAAAGACCGTAAATCTGTGCTATAGACTCTCCACTCTCGTTTGTTGTTTTGGTTGAGATAACCTACCACTGTACTGCAACATGTTATGTTCCTTTCCCTAAATTAATAATTAACATTGTTGACTCGCTGATGGATTTGCATCACTGCCTCCCAGCACACACCACCCTCACATACCAGACCCTGGTAAGCTGTACCCCCTAACCCATTATGAGGGGGAAACAATGGGAAAAAACCTTAATCTCAAAGCCGTAAAGGAATACCTCGCAACCTACTAAACCCTGGTAGTGTTTGTGGTGTTTCACCAAGGTCTTAATCCGCTCCTCTAGTTACTGACAGTGCCAACGATGACTGGGATGTGAATTGTGCTGGCACCGGTACCAGCGTAGCAAACTCTCATTCATATAATCTGACTGTCTGAGTCTGACTGTGCTACCTAATACAGTAATGGCTTTCTGCTGTAGGTACCAGCACCGGTACTGATCAGCCAGTAGATGGTAGACATGCGAAAAGTCATACAATAAATAACTGTACTGTAATACGGTTCCGGTAGTGGTGTAGTACAACAAATGCGGATGATTTGTACTGGTATAGTAGGCCTACTGGTATGTGTGTCTGGGTGTTGAATCTCAGGGACGCCCTTGGGCAGATGAAATCGATCTGTCGCCAGTTGCCAGTTGTAAATACTGTACCTGCTTGTCACTATTGGCTGATTGGTGCAGGGTACCCTATGTCAACATGCACTTTTGAGAATGCATGTAATGTATGTCTGCACAGATTCACTCAGGAGGAGGTTAGGGTGGCAAAGTCAATGCTGTTCAGTAGATGCAGTACCAAGGTAGTTAACCGGCGTGATACCGGAGATAGATCTGCAAATGAGGCGAATTTCAAGGACTTATGGCAGAAACTTAAAGAACTTGATATAAACGGTAAAGCTCTGTGCATATCAGTTATGGCTTTAGAGGCCCTATCGCTTCCATGCCTACAATCGGGAGCTGATGCTGGCATTGAAGAGGTGACTAAGATCCAGACTAAGATGGACATGGTGGATGAAAAAATTGATAAACTCGAGCGGTTATTTATTTATTTAATATTTACTCCCCACCAGGAGGCACATATCTGTAATTATAAAAGAAAGGAAAAGCACAAACATTAAAAACAAAACCGAAAAACCCTACTGTACAATATTTTAATCAAAATTACTTGTTAAAATTTTTTTTTTTTTTAATTACTTAATCCGACTGGAGTAAAAGTCCGCTGATAGCCTCACGCTGCAAATAAACGTGATATGGGTCTGCAGACAGTGTAAACACACCGCAGAATATGGTTTGTCGAATCCGCAACCCTATTTGATAAGCTACAGATAGAATTATGGTGAATATGACAAAACAAGGGTAAATTTAATTGGCCAAAAGAAAGAGACATACTAGTTGGCTCATCATCAGCGTTCAGACGAGGTACAGTATTTTAAAAAGCATTCGAGCACAATTATTATATGCGACCCTCATTTTATCACATACACACTGTGAATAGTTCGTAGGGGCCCACAAACTATTGTATTAAATAGGGGTACAGTACGCACGAAAAAGAGTTGTTTTGACAGCTACCGAGGCACTGCCAAATTTCCTAACTAGAGTATTAGCCTTGGCGTAAAGCGAGTGCAACTTATTAATGATATCAAGATCATCATCGGTAGATGACGTCAAAATATGACCAAGATAATTAAAAGAGTCCACAATAGGAATTGTTTTATTATAAATTGTAATTTTAGGCAGACATGAAAGTCAACAACTTTTTGAGATAAAATAAATACATTTTGTTTTTTAACATTGAAAATAATTGAATTTTGATTTGCATAATTCACTATGCATAATATCGACTAGTTTTATCGGTTGTTTACAAACAGTTAGAATTCAATGCAAGCTAATTTTTCTGAACAGTAACTTTGTCTAAAGGATGTCGTTGCACAAAGTAGACCGAATTCTTCATCCCTCAGTTCTACAATTAGAGCGTGTTCTACTGCTACTATCATGGATACTGATACGGGGAGTGGGTTGAATACCTATATTGGTCCGATTGTGTCCAGTGAGCAATCTGTCATGCATAATGATGGCAGTTTTCTCCGTAACGCATAGACAGTGATTTCCCTGAGTTGTGTCTTCCACCAGCAACATTACAGATGCCAGTCTGGAAACGCTCTGCTCCAAGGGATACCAGGATGCAAAGGCCTAGTACACCTTTGTCATTCACGAGACCAGAAACAACCACATCTTCACAATTTGCTGCTAGTGCTGGAAGTAGGCGTAGTCCTATTGGGAATACGGGTACAGGTACCAATAATATGGTCTCTAAAGGGAGACCCAGTTACCTTGCAGCGGCTTCCAGTAGATTTGTTCCACTGCGGCCTCAGTCACAATCAGTTATTAGGGATCAGCCAACCTAGCAGGCAATGGCGTAACTATTACTCTCCTCTGGCAACACCAACTCAATCACCAGGTGTTCATGGCCAGAGGGGGAGTGCCAAGAGGCTGTGACACTTGCAATCAGATGTTCTAGATGAGGAGGATCAGTTCGGCAGCTCTGGTTTTCAGAGGATGGAATACAAACTGAGGAGGCGCCCATGTGAGTTCATCATTCGGACAAACCAAAGTCCAGTCACGGTTGGGGATAATGGAGACATGAAAACAGGGCTAAGGGCGGCACCAGAAGACGTATTCGTCTTAAGACTTTGGCCTACTACAACAGCACAGGATATAGTCGACTGCCTTGTGGTACAAGGTGAGTCGATTCTACTATCCTATCTTATGTGAAGAGGATCTCACCCCCAGGACCAACAAAGGCAAGTTTCAGAGTTTCGATGAGTTCCAATAGCTTCGAATTAGCTTTGTCAACTTCCACGTGGCCTTCTGGTGTATGCATCTGCAAATGGGTGCAGAATAGTTACAGGCCACATCTGGGTCGTTTCAGTGGTCCATCACATCTTGGGCAGAATGACAATTTGACTCCATAGGTAGAAATAATTGATCGACAGTGTTTAGTTATCACATATATATTATATATACCAGTACTCATTAAAACCAACCTCTGACTGAACTTTTTAATGAATCAAATTTGTATACATCAGGCCCTAATATATACTGGTACAATAGCCTAATTTCTGTCTATGAATAACTGAATATTAATTTTATATCTTTAAACTCAAAAGAGAACTGTCAATCATCTGTCACTGTATGTTCATATAATTTCACAGGTTTGGGTAATGATAAATTTGAATTCATGAGAACATTGTTGTTAGGAGTTGATATTTTATGCATTCAAGAACATTTCATTTTCATTTTCATTTCATTTGTTACAAATTTAACAAATTATTCCCAGAATATAATTTTTATGCTATGCCTTCCACTTATTTGAACGAGGAAGTGTGTTGTGGTAAGCCCAGCAGGTGGGTTGCTATATTCTGGAAGAAATCTATTTCTAAGTTTATTTCTGTTATTAATGTTAGTAATACTCATATCCAGGCTATTAGGATAAACTTTCCAAATAATAATATATTGCTGATTAATTATTATTTTCCAGTAGATAATCCTAGTCAGACTTTATCTGACGAATTTTTTACTTTGCTTAATTGTATTAAAGAAACTATAAACAATTCTCAGGTATATAACATAGGCTAATATGGACTGATGATTTAAATGCTGATTCCTAATTCTTTGCATGTACAGACCATGAAGGAATATATTGAATCACTAATCACTTATCTATTGAATCATTGTGCTTGGAATGTATTTGCAATCGATTATACTTATTTTCATATGTTTGATAATGTCAATCAGCGTTCCACATTAGATCATTTTGTAATTAGCCAAAACATACTAAATGTGTGTTACGAAGCTGATGTAATTCATACAGGTGCAAATATGTCTAACCATAACACGATTTACATGAAATTTAAAGTGGAATCACTGAATACAGATGTTTTAACAGAACCTCTGCCAGTTAAATTTTCTTATGAATAGGCAACATCTAATCAGAAACGTCAATATCACGCTAATTTGAATGGTTACTTATTATTACATCCGGATTACGCCCCGGTGGCTATAATTAGTAAAATGGTGTGTATATTTACTTAGATTGGCACACACCAACACAAAAAAAATTATGTATTTATTAACTAACTTAATGAACTTATATTAGACTATGATTGTTTTAAGTGCAATAATCTTTTATGTACCGTGCCAGAACATCGTCTGTTTATTGAAAAGTATGCATTGCAAATTTTAGAGACAATTGAGCGAGGCTGCCACCCATGTGCAACAGTACCACGCACTGGTGGCATTATAATTGGGCAAATAATCCCAGGATGGAACAAACATGTTAGGTATTATAAAACTGAGGCGATGTTCTGGAACGGGGTGTGAAATGCTGCTGGTAGACCCACCGATAATGATAACTATATTTTTCACATGCATCAGACCTCCTGTGCACAATATCAATATACCATTCGCAGATTAAAATGAGGTCAGGATAAAATAAAATGTAACCGAGTTCTACGAGAGTGGTTGATACAGTTGGTATTGTGCCATAAAGCTCGACGTTTGTCATATGTCATATCCAGCTGATGTTTAGGGCTGCCCTTGTAGTAGCCTTGACTATCCTCATTGCGTAATCCAATACAATTATGAATAGTAATATTAATGGTGCCAATGTATCATCTTGCAGTTCACCATCCAGGATTGAATTGATAAGAACCCATCTGGTGAAAATACCTGAGCTTCTGTATCATAATATAAAAATCCAATGCCAGCAACAATTACTTCTGGTAATCCATAAGGTCATAGGAATTCAAGCATTTTACCTCAATGGATGGAATCGAATAATTTCTTGAAATCCACAGAATTACTTGAGAAATTACTTGATAGTAAACAAGACAATGCTATTGTCCATGATGATGAGGTATGTGAACTAAGGGATTTCATATATTCATTACGACAAACTGTTGGAATCCACAACAAGTTTATCCAGAATCTAAATGCATGCAGGCAAATTACTTAGCTTTCAAATATGAAATAATTAAAGAGGTTAAAGATGTTTCTTTTAAATACCCATCGCTTATCCAAGTGGGACCAGCAGAAAGTCTAGATAAATCGTATGCTGATTCTCTTGGTGCCGGGTGCAGATGGCAATCCACCTACATTTATTCCTGCCAGCCAAACTACTCTGCCATCTGGTTCTGTGGCTCCGATCCATAATCCGAGTAGGCCTAAAGGAAACAGACAGAATATACCCATGCGGGGGAAACAATGGGAATAAACCTCAATCTCAAAGCCGTAAAGGAATACCTCGTAACCTACTAAACCCTGGTAGTGTTTGTGGTGTTTCACCAGGGTCTTATTATGCGCCTTTAGTTACTGACTGTCAATGATGAGTCGGATGTGAATTGTGCTGGCACTGGTAAAATGCTTATCAAACTCTCATTCCATTGTTGAAGATCATAATGATTTTGAAGAAGTTCCTTCAAGAAATAAGGGAATGTCTGGTAGATCCAAATTCGTCAGAGTTGGAAAGGGAAACTTCGTGGGCCTAAGGGTGGCCAATATTCTGGAATGCAGGGTTACTAAAAAACTATTTACAGTATTTCCCGGTATCCATGCCATTTATAACAGGTATACAGTTCCGTGATTTTATTTTGGTCAACCATAGGCTTGAAGTCGGAGCAATTGTTTCCAATTTTGATTAAAAAAAAACTCGTCGTACAACTCATTTATAATATGTCCTAAATCTGTGAATGATTTTAATAAACTAATGAATGTTGACTGTTGGACAGATGGTGTGATTTATTGAGTTTTATTTTATCGGAGTAATCATCTGTTATTTGCATCGATTTTCCCTTGGAGTGTAATGAATATATACCCCCTACCCCTCTAACCTCATTTCTGCGTCCTGATTATATATATAACTGACACTAGTTTTAATCCCGAATGGATCGGCTAATTGTATAGCTGTTCTCCCCAACCTTAAGAGGTGGTTTTCGAATACATCAATTATATACATGTAGGTAATGCCTCCAAGAGGTTCATACTGTACATCAAGTCTAGGATGTCATGGGGTGATGGGAAAGTACGACGATGCCTAGGGAAATACAATTAGGTGAATTGGTTGAGCCTTGGAAAAGGGAGATACCAAGGTCAACGCATTTAGGAAAATTAAGTTCCATTGTGGTTAGAAGTTTGTTGAAACTCGCTGGGTAGCCGCCCGCTGAGGATATTTTCTCACACTTTTTTCTCAAAATATGCTAATATATATTGTAAAAAACCTCAACATATGACTGACCTTAAACATAAAGTAGTTATGTTAATTAATTAATCTTTATTTTTTAATAAATTATACCATGTATAAGTTACGTTTTAGTAATAAACTGTAAAAGTAATAAAGATAAACTACAGAGAATTCAATATCAATCAATCAATATTTATTTATTAGCCTTTAAAACTTGAACTACAGTAGCATGCTGATTCAAAGGCAGTTAACATGTACATATATTGCACTGTACGTAACTGATAATAAATATAAAAGGCCGAAGAAGACGGACAAAATTAGTTTAACCAATTCGTGAAATGACCGGTATATCTACGGTACATAACATATTACAATATAAATAACATTTACATTAATCAATAGTTAAGACCAGGCCTAGTCCTACATTCATTCGCGAGCAAAAAAAAATTCGAAAGGCCACATTCCAACGGCAACATATTGTCTAATTCGTGCCTCCATGATTCCGTAGCATACATAACTGCATCTACTGTACTAAAACCCTTTCTGAAACCAAGTTTATTATTACTAAGCCAAAATATGAGTAAATTTTTTCTATGCCAAAAAAGTACGAACAAACTGTATTTTGAAAGTCAATATATATAACGAAAGTTCCTGAATAATGCATTCCGATTGTAAAATAAAAGAGATATCGTGGACAATAGGGAACCCGGAGTTCCACAATGCTCAACAGTAAAAGGCCTTTTCATTTTAAGGTTCATTACACGCCGTATGAACTCTACCCTGTCCAGTATGTAATGTCATTCGACTTGGGGATGAGTTGAGAGAGGAGATGGCTCTCATGTGGAAAAAAACAGATATTGGGAAGGGGGTATTGGGTATTATAGCAGTGCGACCCAGACTGACATGCTACCTGTACCAAAATAATGAAACTGAAAGTTGCTGTTTAAAATTTATGTATAAAGCGGTGGTACATATAATCTAAATGTGTTCATTTTATTAAACATGCTTGTAAAATAAAATAGGTTCAATTAATGAATCGCTTAAATTGATATAGATGACAAGGTGGAATGCAGTGGTGTGAAGTAATAAGTTTATTTATAGAATGTTAATATTGATAAAAATCGCAATAAAATGTCTGTCAATAATAGCACCATGGTATCATGCTGCTTCAAATTCATTCGAACTCGATATTAAACTTGTAAGAATTAATCAATTGTGGAAACAAACTTGTCCATGTGTGATGTACATTAAGGTAGCAGATGTGGTTAACGCCACGCTAACTCAACTATGGGATGAGGTTAATTATATAAATGTAGGTCATGTTCAATATCTGGGAATATCAAATTCGTAATTTCACTTGAAAGCCCGACTGCAAATAGCCCGGCAAATAATTGAATATCCTAGCAATAGCGACGTGGTCACAAATGATGGGTGAATCTCATTGCTGCACTGCCTTTGCCAGTAAATTCAATGCATGTATAATATGGTAGAATTATGTTGATTCCCACGTGCCTTTGGATGTAGATTGCGGGGGGGGGGGGGGGGGGGATATCATGCAAGCAATAATGTGATCAAATTTAAAACATTTCCAGGGGAAAATGAAAGCAAATAACAGCTGATTACTATCAAAATTGAATATGTGCTATGGTCTATCGTTTCTTGTTTTGGTTGACCACTGTACAGTAACATGATGATCCTTTCCCTAACTGACAATTACCATTGTTGACTCGCCAATGGTTTTGCATCACTGCCCCCCCAACCCCCCCCCCCCCCCACCCCCCCACCCGCCATCCCACACCCTGGTAAGTTGTACCCCCTATGCCTTACAATACACACCTGGGGCTACAATTCCTCAGTTCATGGACATTACTTTGTCCCTTGATAATGTAATTTTGTCCGTTCTCATTACCTGATTCTGTCTACCAGGTTAAAGTGTTGATGCTTATCGAATTCATCAAACCGTCAAGACAAACCTGATCCAGTTCTCACTCATTCACTTTTATAAATCTACTTCAATAAAATACTATTAAACCCATACCAATCAGTGGGGTAAAGTGCAGAATGTCTGATTATTGATGAAGAAGGCTGGCACTCCCTTGAGTTTGAAATCAAACCGTGTATGGAGATGAAGCCATTTAAAAGTGACACATGCACTGGGATTCCAAGGGAACTCTCACAAACCATTTGATCGCATACTGCTGAACTTTAAACATGCAATAATTATTAACATTGGTTGTTTATTTTGCAAGCAATCTTAAGATCTTTTCTTTAAGGCCGCGTTCACACTACCGAGTCAAATGCCCTTCTGTATTATATTTCAATTTTCAATTCAATTTCAAGTTTATTCATCGGGCAGAGCCCATAAAACATACTGTACAGATTATTTCTACCAAATTTAACAGCATAGCACAATTAATACCTAAATGCACAAGGATACATTGAATATTTGAGACCCCGACTGTAGAATACTAAATTAAATCGATATCCAAGGTACCGCATTTTCAATTTGAAAGCACAATATTATACAAAAAAAACAAAAAAAAGATACACTCAGGCACTGCCCAACCAATACCGAAAGAATAGCAATTCCCATTACTGAATTAAAAATATTAAATATTAAAATTGAGTACCAGTCGCTCAGGTGTTATGTATTCAAAAAAAAAATTATAAGATATACATTGTATTAATTCATATTATATAGTATTTGCAAGGATTTGAAATATGAAAAGGTCACGATAATGTGGGGGCAAGCCATGAAGTGGGGGGTGAGCTTTACAGAAGCAGCACATCCCATCGATCAGTGAGAGATGAGTAACCTAAGTTTGCACAAGCTACAAGGATTGGATTGCAGGAAATTGCGACGCAATTACGCAACGAGAATGCCAGTACCCGGCTGACAGCTTTGAAGTTGTTAACACGGTGGCAGACAAATATTGTGTCAGCGTCGTCGCAACGCCTATACCCAAATAGATGTCTGAATGCAGAGTTGTACGCCACCTTAACGGTCCGCAGACACTCTACACGGAAAGTCGACCATACGGATGCACAATATAGCGAATAGCAATAAGCCTTAAAGATAAGAGTCTTTATAGGTAAACTGCACTTCGAAAACATACGGGAGAGCTGGTTTCCTCTACAATAAAGAGATCGCTTTGTGCGCGTCATATCCGGTTCGTCGGATAAGTCACAGGATATTATGTGTCCCAAATAAGTATATTCTTTAACACATTCTAGAATCTTTCCGTTCAAATATACATCACCCATGCGGCCGAATTTATTTGGGGAGAAATACATACACTTCGACTTCGTCGGATTAAAGGAGATGTCGAACTGCAGTCCATAATTCTCGCAAATGCGGAGGAGGCCACGGAGACCATAGATACTAGGAGAAATGAGACAGAGGTCATCAGCGTATAAAAGGTGATTAATCAGGAATTTCGATACTATACAGCCCACTTTAGAACTGTTAAGACGCTGACTCAGTTCATCGAGATAGATATTGAACAAAATCGGGGAAATCAAACTTCCCTGACGAACGCCATTGCCGACTGTGAACCATTTACTTTGAGACGAGCCCAAAGATACTGAAATAAGCTGGTTGGTATACCAGAAAAATAATATTCTAATCACACAGACGGAAATCCTAAGATCGAACATCTTTTTGAACAACTTATAGTAGTTAACTTTATCAAACGCCTTAGACGCATCAAGGAAGGCAGCATACACCGGCGAGTCACGTGATACGTACAGATGAACTGATTCCTTAAGGGCGAAGACACAAGTTTCAGTGCCTAGGTTGGTTTGAAAACCAAATTGATTGCTAGTTAGGTTAACGTGTGATTTAATGTGGGGGAGTAAACAGTGTTCTAGAACTTTAGACAGTGATGAAGCAGTTGCAATAGGCCTGTAGTTGTTATCATCGGACAACGAGCAGTTCTTGTTTTTCACAACTGGGATCAGGTTACAGGATATTAATGACTGCGGCAGGAAGCCATGGGTGAGGAAGCTATTAAACAAGAGGCATAATATAACAGGGAGGCGATTTCCTGCAAATTTCAGAGATTCGGGACATATACCGTCGGGGCCAGCTGCCTTTCCAGGCTCAAGGTCCTTAATTGCATCGGTCACATTCGCCGCACTTAGATGCGGCCTATCGGACCCATCCCAAGAGGTAAAGGTATTATTTAGAAATGAAATATCAATAGGATCCGCAGATACAGAGTTAAAAATATCGCTGTATTTCCTACCAAACAGGTCAGAGATCTCAGCTTCGGAGTGAGCCCCGCCAACATTACTAGCACGCGGTAATTTTGAATTATTATGTGCCTTGACATTGCGCCAAAAATCTTTAGAAGAACCAAGAAACGACTTAGCGAGTTTATCATTCCGTAAAGTAGATTCGTGCTTTCTACAATTCCTAAGAGCAAGTTTGTATTGGGCAGAGGTTTTCCTTTTAACTTCCCAGAGAATTCCGGAACGCGGGCGACCGTTTTCTCGCCATATATGGAAGGCTTCTAGGGAGGCAGAGCGTTTTTCTTTTACAAGATCATTCCAACCTGGAATAGGAGGGTTTTTATGCACTCCAGCTTTGTTAGAGGGAATATTAGATCGGGTCGCGTTTTGTAGAGCATTTACAACATTAGAGTAGCATTTAACGAGGGAAGCATTGTGGTCACGGTTACAACAGTGCACATCACAACAATAAATAGCCTCCTCAGGGAGATCTAAGTTACATAGCAAATTGTTTACATTATTGGAATAACTTCGGAGATTTTCAAGCGTCGCCTTAGCCCAATTAGCCCTATGTACAGATGCACCAGGAAGCACTGAGTCATGTTCAATTGTAGGATATAATTGACAGGAGATGGATAGTGGCACATGGCCATCACCCACTAAACTATACAGTAGGTTAACACTTACTATATTACTATAAAAATCTTTAGAGGATAAAATATGGTCAAGCCAAGACACAGTATCATGAACGTTACTTATGAAACTGAAAGAATTACAAGGCAAAAGCTCAAGGTCTACCAATGTTAACTCTGCGTCTACACAGAAACTTTTAAGTTTAGCTCCAAAGTTGCAACCAGGGTCAGCGTTAAAATCCCCTAATATACAAGTACGACTACTAGGGAATTCAGAAACAATGGCTTCACATTGGCCCAATAGGTCGTCAAATAAGTCAGCATTATCATAGCTGTCACACGGAAAATAAATGTTTAGAAAAATGGTAGAATTAGGTAATTTATCATTAATTACACATCCTAGTATACGGTTATTATTAGTATTAATTAATTTAATGCAAGAAGACAGTTTTTTCCTAAAGAGAACCGCAAGGCCCCCATGAGGCCGCCCAACACGGGGCCCATCAGATAGGTCAACCGAGGAAATTCCCAGTCCAAAAAAATCGTTATGTATATTATTTAGGTTAGATAGGTCTTGCTGATAGAGCCAAGTTTCCTGTAGGAAAACAATATCATGAGTATTGCATAAGTCGTCAATTACCAGGCGATTATTATTAAGACCAGAGCAATTATACGAACACAACTTAAGGTCTTCGCTATGAGTATTATTCATCAGGATTTCGGGACGGAACTTTAGTAGCATTGATGCGACCCGCTGTTGAACCTGAAGGTGAGAAATATTTCTTCACCAAGGTACCCTCCGGCCAACTTGCAGGGTCTAGCAGTTTAGGAACATCCTCCTCCGACCTGCAGGTGATGATAAACGAGTTGTAGGTGCGAGACTCACTTACATCAGGGTTGTCGATTATTGAGTCCACTGAGATTTCATGCTCCTGAAGCAAAAAATTTGAGATCATATCCGAAGTCGTAGCGAGTCCAAACCGGGATGCGAAAATGCGAGTAGGGACTCTCGGTCTCTGTACAACCGTTAGCGAGCTATTCGGAAAGCTTCCCGATCCTACACCAAATCGGCGGGTGCGTCTCTGTCGAGTAACAACCTCGTAACCATCCTCGGAACCGTTTTGGAATTCAGTGGTAAGATCCACATTTGAACCATGAGCGGGGCCCTGCGGGACCAATGATCGAGGATAACTCCCGGATGGGGGTCGCGGGTAACTCCCGGATGGGGCTCGCAGGTAACTCCTGTGTGGGGGTCGCAGATAACTCCCGGGTGGGGCTCGCGGGTAACTCCCGGGAGGGGGTCGGGTGGAAATTTCGGATGGGGGTCGGGTGTGACTCCCGGAAGATGGTCGAATATAACTGCCGGATTGTGGTCGACGAGGGTATCCTCCGGGTGGTAGACTACCAATGGCGTCCGCATAGGTCTCCGTGTTAAACTCTCGAACCTCAGGTAGCGCCGCTTGGGAAACCGGACCTGTACAAATCGTAGAAGATGTCCCACAGCCAGTAGACCTTACAGCGGGCGTTGCAACATCAGAAAGCAAGTACACCGGGGTGTTAGCCCTGGAGTTAGTAGTAGCCGTGTTGGGTGGCGATGACTCCGAACGATTTAAGACAACAAAATCGTTATCATCCCGAATATTTGCGTCGATTGGGCGCAGAAGTCCACCTGGAACAGTGGCTGATGTTTCCCGGATTAAACCATGGATATCCTTGTGAAGCACCACATTATTAAGGGTTACACTGTGAGAAGAAACAGCAGACTGTAAATCAGAGATCATTTCACGCATCTCTTGAAGTTTTTCAGAATTAACAATTTCTCTAACAGAGTTACGATCAGTCGGCGGTAAACGGGAGGGGTTTAACGCGAAAAAACAAGGACGCACGGGGGCATCAGCAAAGGCACTTTCCTGGAAGAGAGAAAACATATCCTCGACGTGGGATTTCTTCTTTTTGGTACCAATGCGACCAACCCATGCAGGTAGAGGTCGATCCGGAAGAGCAGCATTCTCGGCTTCAGTGAACAGAAGTTTCTTTGCCACTACAATCTCGTCTAGAGTATAAAAGCTGGTGATTAAGGAGCACAGCGAGAGTTTGTCGAGAGTGGAGACACCGTATTGCATAAAGCTAAGTAACTCATTGCGTACAAGTCGTCGACCATTATCCGGCGAAACGCCAGAAATAACAGCACCACTTGAGCTGCAAATTTCGCCAAGGAAAGAGTCCTCGCCGATACCAGTAGTATTATCCAGATCAATGGACGTCTCGTCTTCACCCGTTAAGGTGGACCCGGTCCCGGTGGAAGGCACCGAAACAGGTGCCAGCGAACTTCCACGTTTTAACGAACAGCTGGGGCAGAGGACCCTGCCGTCATAGGTGGAGAGAGCAGGCGATTGGGCGGGCGGGGTAAAGCCGCAGTCTGCGCATCGCCCTGCCATGATTTACATAAGATTTCAGTATGCATAAGCAGTACAGCAGTATTCAGTTGTAGGTACCGCAGTAGTAGTCTGCTTACCTACCGGGACTTTGCCTATATAATGTATTATTTTATTATTGCTAGCAGCTATGTTTATTTTCTTTTGACTTTGACTTTGACTCGGTAGTGTGAACGCGGCCTTACAAGAAACATCAGATCCATGGCACAGTCTGTTTTAGTTAGAGTTATCCTATGGTACAGCAAACTTGCTACGGTTTCTTTCACATGTAGCTATATATTTCACATTAAATTCTACTACAGTATCGTAAGAAAGAAGATAACTCTTATTACAAACTGACATCACCAAAAGCAATGCGAGCATCATTAAATTAGATAGAAACGGCATGAAAAAGAAACTTAAGAAATTTTCGTTGTTTGCCATCTTATTAATTTCATTAAATTTTACTATAGGCCTAGTAAAATCGTAGCTATAAATAATTATTTATTACATGGGAAAAAAGGTAGAACTTTTTTTTCATTAATCTCGAGGCATTTTATTTACCGAGCGTCTGCGAGGTTAATAAAGGGTCGAGAGAACATTGAAAAAAAAAATGTCTACGTTTTTTTCCCATGTAATACGTAATTTTATTCTTAAATTGGTACTTTTTTGTTGCTAAATTCTTTAATAAAACATAGCGAAATACTGCAGTACAGTAGTGTTACAAAATAAATAAAACTATAGTATTTTACTATATAGCTTCCATAGTTACTGCGACTCAAATTACTGTACTCTTCAACTCCTGATGCTGCCTTACTCAATGGTAAAATAATTTAGTGTTCTCGAATACTTATTACGTAACTAGAGAGCCGCTTAACAACATAAGCCAATATTGGATATTGAGTTCCGTTTTGGAGTTCGCCGCGCTGACACTAAAGATGCAATAACTTTTGAGTGTGTCAATGGATTTTGCTCAAATTACTTGCAGACCTTTTCTACATCGATGCTCTTTCAATATATGTAATAAAATTTAAGAAATTCCGCCAAAAATATTTTACTTTACTTTTTTCGCCGGGAAAAAAGTAAAATCAATGCAATCCTATGGGTAACTTTTTCTCCCGATTTTGGGGTATATTCGAGTGAAAAGTGACAATTTAAGAATAAAAAATATACAGTAGTAGCACAGATTTAATCTTCCTTACCTTATCTTAGAGGCAATGAACAGTGGGCCAGAAACCATGTTTTGCGGCCAAAATTCCTTATTTCGAAAAATATTCATAGTTTGGGCACAAATTTTCTCCTATACGGGTTTTCGATAGCGGTGAATCTTCTGAGATGGGTCTCAAATTCTCAAAGGGTGGCTGTGTGTCATTTCTGGCACGTGCCAAAATTTGCGTATTTGGCAAACACAATAGACACAGGCAGAATGGCGCAGATTTCGGGTCCACAAGGTTTAACAGGGTGCTGAAGCACTAACAAATGGTTTCAAATTCTCTAGTAGCGTAGAAGTGCCACTTTTTAGCTTGTGGCACATGGCACATGTGTTTAGCATGGCACAAAATATCTAAAGCTTCATAGAGATGTTCCATTTTCGGTATTTATAGGTTTCCAAAGGTGCTGATTCGATTGCAAATGTGTTTAAATTCTCTAGTGGCACATAGGTGCCACTTTTTAGCATGTGGCACATGTGTTTAGCATGGCACAAAATATCAAAATCTCCAAAGCTTCATAGAAATGTGCTATTTTCGTTATTTATAGGTTTTCAAAGTTGTTATTATTTGTTATTGTTATTATTATTACTTGTTTTTATATATTATTTATTTATAATTATTATTAATTTTGAGATGTTCCATAAGTGGCACAATTTCCTGCAACCTTAGTAAACTAAAGTAAATGTTCAGTATTAAGCTCTGCCACGACGTCAACGTGTTGCAGGGAGACAGAGTTTTACTTTTTGATTGACCTAATGCTGGAAGCGAAAAACCAGAATGTCGGAGTCTTATTGGATCCCAAGCCAAGTGGCATACTATATGTGCCACTGGCTTTTTGTTTGACCTAATGCTGGAAGTGATCATGGTCAATAAAGTATTCGGAGTAGTGATGGGAATTTGATGTGTTATTGCATTAATAAGACTAAATGACATGCAATAATAATAGGAAAATGTTGAAAACTGGAATTTTTGAATTGCTCCTTATGCGAAGGGGTGCAAGTAGGAGCAAATTTTTTTTCATATTTATGATGTACGAAGGTTGTATTTGAATGTCTGATAATGTTTTTCAGTGAGGTCGGATTAGTTCGAAAAGTCTGGCTTCCCTAATTACGAAAAATGAAATATTTTTGGGAAAAAATGTTTAAATGAAACTTGGAGCATGAAGACAACGCTGGGGACCTCTAAAAACATATTTGGAATCAGCTCGCCATGGAGAACATTTTAAAAAAAAATTTCCAATGTAGTCCAATTTTTAAAAAATTACATTTTTTTGGAAATTTTTCCTAAAAACTGAAATTTTGAGTGAAAAATAGAAAATTTTTAATTTTTCACCTCAGAAAAAAATATTGGCAAATATTTTCGGAAAAAAAAATAATTTTTCTTAGGTTTCGAAATATGGGCTACAAGATAGGATATGTTTCAAACCACTAAAACAAACTTCATTTTAGGGTATTTTGGCCACCCCTGGCTCACTGTGCAATGAGTGCGGAAACGAAAAAAAAAACAAAGAAACCTCCTAGTATCAAATATGACAAATAGAAAAGAATGTCTCACGACTCATTTCGAGTATAGACCCCACAGAACTACTGTATACTCCACAGAGATAACTGGTACTCATTTAACGACCATTTAAAGAACAAAGCAAATATAGGCCTACGCCCTATTTGGTTAGTCCCTTTAAAGCATTTGTGCTAAAACGAAAACTATCCTGGCCCGGCTGCAGGGGTATAACCCACGACCTCTCCCTCTGGGGGGATATGAATGCAAGAAAATATGGATTTAAATGCTACGCAAGGTGGGATTGAAAATTACTAGAAAAAATTGAATACAATAAAAAATACAAAGTGTCATGTTGTTCGTTCAATAATTAACAATAAACACAATATTACAATGTTCTAGAGTTAATATACGGAAATAAAAACCTTCAGCGAATAAAACTGTAATAATCACTTCAGCCTTATCCTTCAGCAAATTAACCTAATATAATAACCTCGGCCTGCGGCCTCGGTAATTATACAGGTTAATTTGCTTCGGAACGGCATCAGTGATTATTCAGTTTTATTCCCTTCAGGTTATTATTTCCGTATATTAACTCTAAACGTTGCAATATTGTATGTATATTGAATCGGTAGACTGGTCTTCATCCAATAATCCTAATCCTAATTTATTTCTGCCGAGTTTGACAAACATAGATTTCCAATATAATTATACTTAATGGCAGTGCCTTCATTACAAATCTGATGATCTCAGATACAGATGATGTCGATGTTATATACTAACTACCATCATGTCATCCTGTTTGTTATCGGCTTTCAGTGTGCGTGCATTTTTTGTAGTAGTCTTCGGTGTGTTTTTACATATCACCAGGTTGTTACTTCTTACTTCTATATCTTCTGTTTCAGTAGACGATTTTTCGACCCCAGCATGGTGCTGAGCACCACTGAGGTATGCGGTCCTTGTTTACCCAGGCGATGACCAATCCCATGTTTATTCTGGAGGGTCCACATTTTCATATCTTTCAGTTGCGGGAGTGTACCACTTGTGTTCGCTACTCCACCAAGTGTCTTCGTAGTAGACCGCAATTGGTTGATTACTTTCTACAACCATGAACTACAGCCCGGCTACCGACTGTAGCCCTAAACCAAGTGTGCCTCCTGGGTTAGGTTACCTAACCCTGATAGAGGAGCATCCAGTATAGACAAAGGGGTTCAAAAATAGATGGTATTTAATTGTGGTAATGTAAAATAAATGAACGATCATCAACCGAAGAGTCACCTCTCGTCAAGGGTACGTAGCAAATAGAAAGCTTCATCCACGTCCAATCTTCGCCCAGAGCCGTCAAAATGAGCAACTATCGCCCGATGGAAACCTTCGCCGGCAGGCAATCTTCGCCCGCGAGCAACCTTCGCCCAATAAACAATTATTGTTTTTGTTAGAAAAAGCCGTATCTGTAACCTGCTCCTTTCCCTCAATTGGTACTACTACTACAACTAGGATCGGCATGCTGCATTGCAGCTGCATTTTTAAGAATGCTGTGACGGCTTGTCGACAAAATTGCGCCGCCACAACTCCCTATCACCCATGATGTTTGCTAGGTCTTCCGCATCTTCAAGGCCAGTGTCCTTTAAGATGCGTCTCAAGAATGTCATGGGCTGTCCACCATGATTATTCACTCCATGAGGCTGCCAAAGCACAAGATTATGCACTGGCTGGTCCTCACAGCGAAAGCAATGTCCTGCAAAGTGGAGGCGATTTTGTTCTAGTGTCAAGCTTGGGGGAACCAATGAGACACCTCCAATGTTATATAGTGTCTGGTTGGAGATGTGTGCATTGTACTTGACACAATGAGCAGGGCGTAACATTCTTGTGAATGTGCCATCCAGAGATTTGATGTCCTCAGCAGTTAGAGCCCAGCATGGACTCCCATAGAGGATTACTGGAACTACTGCTGCTCTAAATAATCGGACCTTTAGTTTCCGATTAATTCTCGGTGACTTCCAAATCCTGGAAAGCCTATTCAAGGCTGTCCATGTCTTTCCCTTACGTATTCGAAGGTCCTCACCTGACTTCCGGATCCATGATCCCAGGTAACGGAAGTCGTCCACATGCTCTAGCATACCATCCTTTGAGCTTATGCTCATCCGGTCAGAGACTTGCTGAGGACTTTCAAAGTTAACCGTCAAAATTTTGGTCTTTCTGGAGTTAATAAGACCAACACTAGAAGCAGCCTGTTCTAATCAGCTAAGGAGCCGTTGGGCTCCCTCTAGTGATTCTGAGAGTACTTCTAAGTCATCAGCAAAGTCTAGATCAGTTAGGTACTTGGCAGGATTACCTCGACCTCTGGAGCCAGTAGGTGGAGTTATCATCACCCAATCATCATTAAGATGATCTAAGGACATGCGTAGAACATAGTCAACCACAATTATGAACAAGAATGGTGCAAGTGTGTCTCCCTGGAGGACGCCCCATCAACACTTCAAATGGTTCTGTGTCACCGTCAACAGTAGACACAAATGTTGTAGAACCATCGTATACTGATCTGATTGCTGCAATAATTTCATCAGGAATCCCATATAATGAAAGTATGCTGAACATACATCAATTGATAACGAAAAGGGTTACTAATTGGGGAAGGTTGGACGCGGGCGAAGATTGGACGAGGGCGAAGATTGGACGAGGGCAAAGATTTATCCCAACCCAGTTTGTTGCATTTGGTTTAGAGAATATTCCATTAGCAATACAATGTCAGCGGCCAGTAAACTATACAGATTCTAATACACCAGTCAGTCATATTAATATTTCTAAAATCTTCAATATTGATATTTGATAGATCTCGAGATCAACCCATTCAAGGTGTCAACATCATAAAATCGTGGATGCGGTCCTACCATCCTCAAGTATGTAAGAGAAAAAAGTAAGGATGTACACATAAATACATGTTTACATGGAGTATTGAAGACTGTTGATATTTATTAAATGAATTCGGGTTGTTTATAACACTTGCATTTTAAAATATTTTACCACTGAAGAGCTATTAGGGCGAAATGCATTGGGTATATTTTATATTTTAATTAAAAAATTATTTTACTGTGATAATTATTTTGCTTTATATAAATAAATTACATATTTACTGTGATATTAAATTAATAAAAACTTTTTGATTTATATTAACAATTGCATTATCAGCTCAACCTCAGTTCGTTTAAATAATTGCCTGGCAGCAAATACTCGAGCAAAATTTTTATTTATTTGTATTTCCCTCCTGTTTTACTCTAGTATAATTGAGGCCGGTGGGTCAGCTTGATGAAATCTGAACACTGCCTCTTCGACATAAGTGGCCTAAAAAATAAGCAAGTCAGGTGGAGAGTGGTTGACCAA